>JAPZDZ010000008.1:20136819-20175909 GCA_029783805.1 Acanthurus tennentii | reverse complement strand
GTGGTGTTTTTAGATGTCAGTATCAAGCAAATTACATCCACGTATTATTAACAACTTTTAGAGTGACAAAAAGAATCTGATCGGTATCGGATCGGTATCGGCCGATCCTCAAGGCTGCAGTATGGGTATCGGTATCGGATGTAAAAAAGTGGTATCAAGCCATCCCTAGTTATCACAGCTAAAATTACAACAATTAGTTGATTAATTGACAAGTCCACAGATATTAGCAGATAATTATTTAATTTTCTGCAAATATTTAGATAAAGTTTTGAACTTTTTTTAATCCTTTCTTTTGTGATTTTCTACATACAATTTGAATTACCTCAGCCCTCAAGAGTAGTTTTCTGTACAAAATACTGAACCTACAGAACTATTCAAAAAGCACAATTAAATATATTGAATGCTGTTTCTGTTGGTTGCTTTCAACTTCAATTTTATATTTTAGGAAATTCATTGCATTTCTAAAATTACAAAAATGTCTCACTTTCATACCTTGAATATTTAAACATTTATCATAGTATATAAAGTATCAGAGGCCAATGAAAATCAGTTCTCTTCTCCTTGTACTGTTTCAGACCACGTGTGGACAGAGATTTATTCTGTTTCTCAGCGACGCTGGCTGCACTGTGATTCATGTGAAAACGTCTGTGATAAGCCTCTACTGTATGAGGTTGGCTGGGGGAAGAAACTGGCCTACATTCTGGCTTTCTCTAAGGACCAGGTCAGACAAATGGACAGTTAGTCCTACTGCCATCAGTTAAAATCTATGCTGTTACTAGTGAAGGTGCCTTTTACATTAAATTTTTTGCCTTGTCGTTATAACTCTGAAGGTCAATTAAAACAATTGTCAAATGAACGTTAAAGCACCAAATGCTTTCAGATGTTTAGTTTAAAGCAACATTATTTAAACATTTTACCTTAAATTAACATTATAAAAATCATTTTGATGGTATGCTGATTTGTAATAGGTTCAGTGGTGTCTCAGTGTCTGTGACCGCCAGTGGCCCCATGAGTATCTAGAGTTAGCTGGTAGAATTGCAGTGTGTAAGACTGTGACACACTCCATCTAACACACCCACCACTCACTGATTTTGATGAAGCTGAATCATACTTAATGGTAAAAATGCTTTATTGTTTTGCCCCTGGACTGGACAAGACTACATGCTCAACTGGCTTCAGCCATTGGCAAAGGCTTCACCGCTGTACAAAATAAATGTGGGCGAAGCAGCAAAGAGATGTCTGCTGTTTTTTTTTTTTTTTTTAGATATTTATCTTCTTCCAGGGTCAAGAAACAGAACTTCAGCACATCTCTGTGTGTGTTGTGTGTGATTGCAGGTGGTAGATGTGACCTGGAGGTATTCATGCAAACATCCAGAGGTCTTGACGAGAAGGACCAGGGTTCAGGAGGCCTGGCTGCTACACACTATCAATGGGCTCAATGTCTCTGTAAGTCTGAACCCTCTCAACTCTGAATATATGATTAATTTATGTGGTGACTCTGGCGTAAACCACCTTTCATGTGCTGTGATACCAAAGAGGCAGCAGTCCTTGAGTCCAGGTAGGAAGAAGGAGCTGACAGAGAGGCTGCTTGTTGAGTTGGTGGAGTTTATATCCCCCAAGAAACCAAAACCAGGAGAGCTGGGAGGACGAAACTCGGGCTCTCTGGCCTGGAGGATAGCACGGGGGGAGACCAGAGGAGCTGATACAGAGACCTCCACAGAGGTATAGTATACAATATATGTGTATTGTAAGTGACCACAGACACTCAACAGTAATACTGATACATTCAATTATAACCTTTCTAATAGACACTGCAATTGAAGTCTGGTAAGGGATAAGAATTTTTTGATAGGCAGTACAGATGACTTTCGTACGCTCTGTTTTTTTCAGTATTATTCAGTATTTCAGTATGTTCCAGGTTTGAATATCTTTAAGTCAGATTGATGTGACAAATGCCTTTTTAGCCCTTCTACATTACTTTTAATGTCTATTTCTATTATCTACAATTTTGCATGTATTTAAATATAGGCACTGGAAAAAAATATTTATTTTTATTCTTATATCAAAATCTGGGTCAAGAACATTGTAAGGCTGTACTAATTAGATGATGCTTCATTCACCATTGACTGTCATTCAAATTTGAATTCAATGCTGGATCAAAATCAATGTCCAAAACACCCTTTGACTGATAAAGTGTGTGTGTGTGTGTGTGTGTATGTGTGTATGTGTGTATATGTGTATGTGTGTATGTGTGTATATGTGTGTGTGTGTGTGTATGTATGTGTATGTATGTGTGTGTTAATTCTCAGACTGCAGGTTATGTGTTCATGCCAACTGAGAAAGAGAAGGGTGACCGGTTGCTGCATGTGCACTACAATGCCACCAAAGACCAGTACTGTCGAGTGTCTAACAACTATGAGGTCATTCAGACCTGGGATCAGTGTTTGTGGAGGAAGGAGTCAGTCTTTAGAAAGGTGGAGAATGACTGGCAGATGGTATGTTCAATATTTTTTATTAAAGAATACATCATTTTTGGTTAAAATGTGATTTTTGTATATTGTGCTATAAAATTATGTACTTCGTACAAAATGTGTTGGGCTAAATGCTGATAACAGAATGCTAATAACAGATACTAACCATATTCATTATGCTAACTCCAACACAATAACATTGCTAAAAGATGGTAACAATGTGCAGGTGCAATATAAATTTTGTTAATTTTTTAAAGTGGTTAGTGGGCGTCTTTAGCTATGTAAAAGTTCATCTAAAGCTGATGGAAATGCCCTGAGTTGAGAAGGGATTTTGTCACAAACTACTAGTGGAAAAGTTAAATTATTAATCAGAAGATGGTGCTAGAAAAAGTCAGAGGACTATCAAAAGTTTTTAGGATTCATCTTGTGAGGAACATAATTGAATTTTATGTAAATCAGTGAAGTAGATGTACAAAGAGTAATTTTTACAGGATTAATTAAAACTTTGACCTGCTAGTGGTGCTAATAGAAAAGGTAGGGAATTAAGAAAAATCATTAGGATTTATCATCTTTGGAACGTGAATGTCTACAATATGTTTCAAAGTCATCCATCTCATATTGTTGAAACATTTCAATATGGACTAATGTGGTGGACTGACATTCTGACAGACTGATATGTAGCCTAGTCAAGATGGAGCCATGGAGACTTAATTGTTTTTAAAATAAAAGGTACACACTTTGTTTCAATAGAATGCAAAAAGAGCACATTTCAAACAAGTCATTGTTTGATGTAATCAGTGTGAAAACAAACCAGTGGCTGCTAAAGCAATATGCTGCAGTTTGATAGAAAATTACTGAGATTAGGAAATATCTCATATTAGACTTTTTAGATCTTTTTAGATCCTCAAGCAACACACAGAGGAATGTGTGATGACCAAATTATATTTCTTACTTCAGGTGTACATTGCTCGAACAGAAGGCTCTTCAGTGGGAAGAATCAGTTGGAAGTTTGACTTTGCTCAAGAGGGACTGAAGATAAAGTCTGTCTCAGTCATGGCCAGTAGCCAGACATTTCATTCTGGGAAAGTCTGCTGGCACCTGCAGGCTGGCCAGATTACTACAGAGTTCTCAGGAGGTAGGGTTGGGTAATAGATATTCTTAATGGGACTGTGTGACATGATCCCTCCTAATAATTTCCTCTCTTGTGTTTGAACCCTCAGATGGGAAAATGCAGTCTTTCCAGAGTCTGTCTGGCTCCTCAGAATTACTTGTGGTAGCAGCTCTCAGTGGTGGAGAAGGGGAGACGTCGTGGCAGCACTCTCAGCTCTTCAGACAAAGCTTGAAGCAGACAGAGGAGTCCTCATTTGAAATCATCATACACTTAGAAGATGCTTAATGAGCAAAATTTGTACCAACTAATACTGTTGACAGCTTTGACAAGTTCAGAGCCAACTGAATGATATATATGTATGTATTTTTTTATGACCAATCAGTGCAATATTCAAATCTTTGTCAGTCCTCTACAATATTAATTATGCATGGTATAATGATAGATGAATAAAGACAAAACTTTTGTACATATCACAGAGTACAGATGTTGCCATATGTTTAATTTTATTTTTAAGTGACTATGGTACAAATAACTTATGAGAAGACCCACAGAGCACATCTAAGGAGTTTTAACCATAAAGCCATAATTTTGCAATAATTGCCCCTTCTGTGAACGTGTGAGTAATTTTTGATGTTTGGAGACATTCTACCCACCAAACCAGAGTCTATGTCCTTGTCAGCTCGGGTTTGTTCAGCTCCCCTGCCAGTGAGAAACTGCAGTTTTAGATGAAAGTGTACATTGATACTTGGTATTTTTACACCTTGCCATGCCCACCTATATCTGTGTATATTCTGTAAAATTATAGAGTACAATTATAGAATATTAATGTATTAAAGGGTTGTATGTCAGAAAACATGTGGATATTGAAATAAAGATATTTTTGCAGTCTGGTGGTCGAGTCCAGTATAAGGCTACGGCAATACACCTATCGCATTACAGACTCTATCCTCAGTGTAAAAGCTTGACTAGGTTTTTGCCGCCATCTTGCGTTGAAAAAAAGAACGGGCCGTTGAATGTTGACAGTTCGTATTGGTCGAAGTACCGGTGCCTTTGAAAAGCAGACGCCTGATTGGTCGGTTCATTTGCGAGACGATTTGCCGTCTATCCTGCAGATGGAGGAACCGGACAGTGGGTGCTGTTGCTACTAGCTAATATTCGTTTCATTTCTAAATTAAAGTATTTAATTGTGCCGTTTTCAGAGCATTTCTTACAAACTCATATTTTCTTCTGCAGAGTTTTTACATGAAATTATAAACCTATTTAATGCATGCGTTTTGTACAGTATTTATTTTGCATCAAGTAGCGCGGTTAGCATCTTTGTTGGAAGTTTAGGCCTAACGTTACTGTGCCACCGCTTGTCGATTTTAACAATAGCCGCGATACACTCCACTCCTGCTTGTTTTGCTACGTTTAAAGGATTATCTTTTAAGCAAACGGAGAACGAACATGGGAGATAAACAGGTTTGGGTACCTTTCGCCAACTGAGACATTTGTTATGCATGCGGACTTTTAATTTGACCGGAATTTCAGACATTTGAAGACATTTAAAGACTAAAATTAGGATCACAAAGGAAGATGTCCAACGGCGCAGCAGGAAGCGGGGGGCTGGCTTGGATGGTAAGTTTGGCACACAACTAACTAACTTTCGGTTAAATTATCTGAATGGGGTTTTTTATCACCTAAAAGTGTTTTGCTCACCTTAGCACGGTGAGCAGAGTGGCTGTAAAAGCTTTAGCTAGCAATTAAATGTTTCAGCAAGTCCGTGGTGTCTAACATGACCAGTCAGTTGCGGTCTCCATTTAAATTCTGACCGGGTTACAAAGGTTGTAATCCTGACAGGACGTTTTTTTTTTTTTTTTTGTAAAGATAACGATAACAACTCAGACAAAATGTAAAGGCAGTTTCTTGTCTATGGGGTAGTAATACATGAGCTACAACGGACACAGTGTAGTTTAACGTTACACCCTTTAAATAAAGATAAAATGTAATAATATGAAAAAATGGCTAACTTTAGAAGTGAACTTTGCGTTCTTCATCAGAAAATAAATATTTGATATCTAACAAAAGAAACTTACAACCTTATTTACAACTTAGTCTTATTTCAGTGAGTATCGAAACACTAACCACTGGTTTCAGTTGCTTTCCAATTGGCAATAATAAGAACCTATTGTGTTCCGCTAAAGTTTTTAAGCACTTTGTCGAGGCAAAAAAACTGCTAATGTTACATGTTTAACCGAACGCATTCAGTGTATGCAAGTCTCGAGGAAGGCTATGGAAGATGTGAACCATTAATATTGCACAATGCCACTTTATAGAAGAGTAGTAACCAATATGGTGACCCAGATAGCCCCGACCTCCACTCAAACATACGCCGGCAAACAAACAATCACTCAGAAGGCAGGTCCTTTCCCTTTAAAGTTTGTTTTTCTTTTTTCTTGTGGATGGATATGGTATTGATAACACAGAAATTACAAGGCATATTCTCCTTATCAGCACCTTAATTAAACGTGGGCACAAAAGCATGGACGCACAAGTATGGTTTGAGGAGCATTCATTTGTCTCCCTCTAAACAAGGATAAACACAGTATATATATGTATAATGTAAGTAATTACCTTCTTAAAATACTGCATTGTAAGAAGCCAGTCATATCCTTTTCATATTACAGAGGTGTGTGACCTGAGTCTGCTGAACATGTGTTAAACCAACATCACACTCATTGTGATGAAGCTTTTGTCACAGGTTATATTACCTTATTGAGAGCTGTGTAGGCACAATACCTTTAAACCCATCCCATGTTGTCCAATAGAACAGATAATGGTTGCAAAGTTCGAAAACTTGTGAAAGATTGTCAAAGAGAGTCAAGCATGGATATTTTGGAAATTACCATCTTACGTTTTTAAAACATTACAATTTTCTAATGGCCTCACAAAACCTTTTTTTTCAGAGATGTTTTTTCATTTTATCAATCAAAAGGGGTCTGTTTTGTCTTGCATGTGAATTATCAAATTTTACTCTGGTAAAAGGGTTTAAATGTTGATCCTAGCTATCTGCCTTTTAATGTCACAGAAATTTTGCATCTTGTGCTCTCAAAAAGCTAGAGCTTGTTATTTATATTTCCCCCAAATTACCTTAGCTTTAAAAAGGAAGATGGAAAACTTTAGTTTGAGACAATTAGATTTTCTCCCACCCTTTAAAGTAGATATGTGATGATACCAATTTTTTGCCTTCCTGGTATCGATTACAGCTGTATACTACTAACCTTGTATGGATTATGTGTTATGGTTGTGGTTAGAGTTACACAAGTCGCTTGAAGTTTATGCATATTAGCTACTCTTGGAGTAAGAAATTTGTTAAGTTGCATACAGGTGTACAGCATACTTCTGGGAAGTCACAGGGTCCTGTTTCCAGTCAGTAAGTTGTGTGGTACCCAGTCCACCATTTTTGTCAGTATTTAAACTCTGCTTCCAATTACAATATAACAGTCAGTAACTTGACTTTGTTGGCTGTGTCTGTCACCGAGATTGCAGAACCACAGAGAGGACTTGGGTGTTTCTCACAGTGGTGAACACTGATAATCTGCTGTCAACTGCACCTCACAGCAGAGACATCATCTTGCAGGTGCTAGGGTTTTATCACAGCTTGTGTGTATTGACAAAAAGAACAATTTTGCAACACAGGAAGCTGCAAATGGCAGAGGTGACACTGGCAAGATGGAAGGAGCCAAGAAAGACAAGGCAGGCTCCAAATTGTCTGTGGAACGAGTGTACCAGAAGAAGACCCAACTAGAGCACATTCTTCTCCGTCCGGACACATACATTGGCTCGGTGGAGCCACTCACCCAGGTAAGTCCAGAGCAAACTTACTTTTGATGCTGACTTAAGGCTTGCTTCTGTAATTGGTCATACCAGTGTTACAAGTGTTACCAAATGCATTACTTCCCAACTGCCCCACTGTCATTATTCTTTTTTTACTTACTAATACATAGGACACCAAAATGGACATTAAAATTAACTGAAAGCGTCTGCTCTGTGAAACAGTAGGAGCAGGGTTGCAGGTGTAAGATTTCATTCTGACATGAGGAAATGAAGGAGAGTTGACAGAGTAGACCAACAAGACAGGGGTGGAGAATGTGGTGTTAGAATGAAAAAAGGGCTAATTTGGCAATACTTTTATTCAAACCCAATGTTAACAGAGAACCTGATAAAGTTAATAAGGGACAAGAAGTTGGTTATTTGGCTGAGAAGCTGGAGGTTGCAGCTGTCACCTGCTGCTCTTCATCTAACAGCTCACTGTGGCTCCTCCTTCTTGTTCCATTCCTTCCTGCAATATTTCAGACTAATCTGCTGTCAAAAATGACTGCATTCAAAAGACTGTCATTAATGTCATAATTTTGGCATAAAAAAGGTGGAGGTAAACAATCTTTCCTGCAATAAAAAATATTCTCCTAGTTTCCAATGCTAAATTAACTTTACCTATGTGTGATTATCATGCTTTTGTGAATACATACTATACAGAACAGCAACCAATTTCTAAAAGGCAAAAAAATCATCTTTTTATCATGTGGTTTAGTTTTCCTCATGTATTGAATTAAATACCTTAAAAAATAGTTGCTTCATGTTTTCCCAGCTACATCCTCAGACATTTATCAATATTAGTGTCAGTTATTAAAAATCCTTATCAGTGCTTAAGTGTTTAAGATTACAAATTGACCAATAATTAGTCTATTTATTTATAAACTTTGAGCTTTGTTGCTTTGACTGAAGATTTTTTTTCACTGCCTCAATGTGTTGTCTGCTGAGGCTTAAAATATTTGTGCCCCTTTTTTTGTCAGCAAATGTGGGTTTTTGATGAAGACATTGGAATGAACCAGAGGGAAATCACCTACGTTCCTGGACTTTACAAAATCTTTGATGAAATTCTTGGTGAGTGAATCGACACTGTTAGGCTTTCTTTGCCATTCTTATCCACACACTCAAAGATTCATTTGTCATTCGAGATTGTCTCTCTAAAACTGAAATACTGAAGGCTTATTATCACTGTTGATGTGCCAGTGTCATTCACTGAATCACAGCACGCTGCTGGCACTTTTCAGCAGCATTGATCTAGGAATCTGTGGAGATTAGTTTTCTTCTGAGTTTGTCTTTGTGTGCATAGTTTGCAGCCTGAATGGAGACATTTGTGGAAAATGAAAAGTTAACTGAGGAATAGTTAAAGTGTTGGTGGCAGCTCACAGTCAAAGCTGCAGTCTTGCTTATGTTCTCTGGTGAAGAGCCTGTATTCTCATTCAGCTTTCCTCAGCTTAATAAAGGATATTAAAGCAGTTGTCTTATCAGTTACATGTAAGTTTTAATGACTTGGTAAAATGTGGGAGTAACGCTGTGCCTGATACCTCTGTTAGTGAAGTGCACTAGTGTAATGAGTTTTTAAATAATGCTGCTCAACACCGTGCTCCCCACATGGGAGTGCTGTTAATGGCTTTTATTTCTGCAAACCCAGCCCTTTTAGCCTGTGTATTTAGAAAGGTGTTTGAATAATGACACTGTTTTGTTGTCTGAATATTACTGCTGTGTTCTTTAATTACACAAGAGTCACACTTCAGGGGCAGATACTCAGGGCTAATCCATCCTTCTGACAAAAATTAGAACAGTTTCTAATGTCTGACTAAAATTTTAATTTATTTTTTTGTAACTGAAGTAAACCTTGTTGGTTACTTAGTTCTCATTCAATTGCCTTAATTTTATCCACACATGGACATTTTGTTGTTTGCAGCAAAGATGATCAATTCTCAATTTTTTCAGAGAATACTTCTAACATATTGTTTCTTTTTTTTTTCAGACTTATCAATAAAATGGTTATTGTTTATTAGTTGCAATGATTATTCATTTGAAATAAATTGATTGCATAGTATTTTGACAACTGATCAATCATTTAAGTTATTTTTAAGCAGAGGGTGTCCTTGCTTTAACTTCCCAAGTACAAAGAGTGCAAGTTTGTGACATTTACAGGTGAAAGGCTTTATACAGATTATACAGTATACAAGTATTTAGACATCTTATATGATTTTGCTTCTTTACACCACAACAAGGGGTTTAAAATGAAGCAGTCAAGATGTGGATGAAGACAGGATTTAGAGGCTTAATTTAACAGCTAAAAAAAGAGATTTTATTATCTGTAGAAAAACAGACGACTTTGTACACAGTCCCTTTTCCCCCAAGAGTTTGACACTGACCAGCAAGCAGCTTTATGGCCAGGTGTGACCTATTTCTTCATTAATTTATGACAAATTAGGCAGATAAAAGGTTTTGTGTTGATTTCAAAAGTCAAATATGCATGCTGTAGCTGGTCTTTGGAGCTCTCAGCATGGGGTCCTAGGAGGTGTTATCTCAAGTGAACGAGGCCATCATTAGGCTGAAAAAAAACCAAAACAAACCTATTACACTGGTGGCCAATCAACAACTTGGTGCATTCTCAAAAGGAAGGGATGCAGTTATAAACTCATTGACACCAAAATGCCTGTAACATACATGCAAATCAGTCACTTTTCGGCGAAATCGCTGTTTTGAACTCAAAATAGGCTATTTACGTGAATCGTATAGATCTGATGAGTATTTCCGGGGGGGGGGGGGGATGTCCACCGCCACCACAGTCTTCGTCGTGACGTCATATATTTCCTACTCCTTGCACGCTGAAAGCTAGATCCATTCCACATATATCCACCATCCACACACAGATGTAATTTCTGAATATTACTCTGTGACGGACTAATATGCAAGCGCATAGGCCTGAGGTTCCGGCTGTGTGCTCGCGCTCGGGACCTGCTTTGAACAAGTCACAGGAGTTGACGAGACCAGTTGACTGCGAAAAACACTTCCACAGCATGTGCTGTTTTCTTTCATTTCACTCACTGGGGTGGTCAGGTTGCATGAACTTGAAGCCTCAATAGCGGCTTTGGATTTATGTGCCCTATTGGGAGATGTCAGTGAATTAAAGATTTTGACCTATTGATGTGTTGAATTCAATCAGTAAAAGCATCTGCTGTTTTGTTTGTAGTATATTTAAAGAAAAAAAACTATTAGGTGCATTTGAAGAGCTCAGATGACTTTTGGCCTCTGAGGCAGACACAGATTACAGTATGCAGATTGATCCCAAGTATCAAGTCCTTTCCAGCCACACCAGCCCTTGTCCTTGATGAGCTATAAGTACCTTAATCTGATACGTTTTTTTTGGTCACCTTTTTCATGCCTTTGGTGTTTGCATGTCTGCTGTAAGATCACAGAAGACATCCAAAGTGGATGATCACAGAATTCTTCCCTTGGTGAAAGAAAAAAGTCTTTGCAACATCTATATTACTTAAGAATACTCGAGAAAAGGTGGATGTGTCATTTTTGAAAGTCTACAATCAAGAGAGGCTTTCATGAATCTAAATATGCAAGGTGCAAACCACTAAAATATACTAAACGGGAAAAAAAAAAGGCCAGATTAAACTTTGCTCGAAAACATCTGAAAAAACCTGCTCAGTTCTAGAACAAGATTATTTGGACAGATGAAACCAAGTTAAACCTGTGCCCGAAAGATTTGAAGAGGACAATGTGGTGAAAGAAAGGAACAGCTCATGATGCAAAGCATATCACATCGTCTGACAAACCTGATTGAAGCAGTGTTATGGCTTGGGCATGTATGGCTGCCATTGGAACTGGGTAGTTGGCTTTCATTGATAATGTGACCGCAGATAGAAGTAGCAGGAAGCAGCAATTGTGACGTGTATAGGGCTATACAGTCTGATTAGATTTCGCTAAATGCTGAAAAACTGATGGATGGTGCTTCACAGTGTAGATGGATAAAGACCCAAAACATTGCCACTCACCTGATGTCACTACAATTGAGCATGTTTTTCAATTAAGACAAAACTGAAGTAAAAAAGACCTACAAACAGGCAAAAACTGAAGGAGGCTGAAGTCAAGGCCTGGTAAAGCATCTCAAGGGAATAAACTGTCCATGGGTTCCAGACCTTGGGAAGTCCTTAATAAATCAAAAATAACCCCTATTATTTACAGTTATGTTAGTTTGTTCAGTTTTGAGCCTCTGCATATGCGGAAACTGTGTGTTTAAATGGCTGTAATTTCTAAACAGTTAAGACAATATCTTTGCTAAACCCTCTGAAATTAAGCAGAAATACTAAACTCTAACCACATCTGGACTGCTTCATTTCAGTTCCACTAGGGTCGTGTAAAAAGGCAAAAGTACAAAAATTGTGTAGCTTTGTAATAAAATCATGATTGAGTAAAATGGGGCAAATATTTTTTTCTAGTTAAGGTAGCTATATAAGCAGCTATGGTTGAGTGGTTGATCAGGTGATACAGAAATTATTATTGTTCAAGATGACATGTTCTATAGGTCATTAGGCAAAATTCTGTAACAAGCAAAATGTAAAGCCATTTCTGGTTTGAGCTTTTAAGTGAGCAAAGTTGCACCCTTTCTTTATTTAACATTCAAAGCTAAAAAATTCTTAGGATTTCCAACTGTTGGTTAGACAAACGAGACTTTTGATAAGCTGTTTTTGGTATTTAATTTGTATATTATAGACTGAGAAATGAGATTTACAGATTCGTTTATGTGTGTGGGAGGGTGACGTGTACATTTTTATATGTATGTGTATTTTGCTTTAACAGTCAATGCAGCAGACAACAAGCAAAGAGACAAGAACATGACTGCAATTAAGATCACCATTGATCCGTAAGTACATAATATAAAATGTCCCTTCGTAAAGATACTGTTTTACACCTTCACTTGTTGAATTTTGACCAAACCTTGATTATTTCTCTCTCTGGTGTTTGTTTTGTTCACTGGCTGCCCCTTTTGTAGGGAAAATGCCTTGTCTTTCTTCATATTCGAGATCATGGTTTTAGTTGTACTGGAAGCCTCTCAAGGCTCTGCCTGTATTCAGATGCCTCACTGTTGCTGATTGTTCCCAAGATATTCAATGTAATGTTTTTTTGTTTGTTTGTTTTTTTTGTTTTTAACAGATTGTAGTTTTTAACATACTTTGATAGTATATGCTTGTAATAAGATTTCAGGTATTTATCCATGCTTAAAAAATATCTGGCAATTAGGTAATGATATCACCATTCTGAAAACTGTGTTTACGAAACACTTCATGTAGGGCTGATTTGTTGAGTCATCAGCAGCAGACCCCTTTAACTGACGTTTTTGAAGTTGAGCAGCAATAATTTACCCCCCCCCTTTTGTTTTTGTTAGTATGCATTTCAGTAAGAGGATAAAACAGATCAAAACAATGCAGGAGCAACGGCCTTTCAGGCTGTAAACTTTTCTATTCAGGGCCGCCATACCCTGATCTCACTAGGGGCCCCAAAATGTCTTGAGCAGGGCCTGCTCTCAGAGCTATGAGCAGCTTCATTTCAAATGAAGAAAAAAGGCTTTAAAATTAGTTTATAGTAAAATGTGAGAAACATGAAAGTGGCTGTTTAATGTTATTGTGATACTGAACTGAAAAAAAAAAATTCTTTATTGAACTGTCAATTCAATCAGACTGACAAAAGTCTGAGTTACATACAGCCCAGTGCATGATTGATGACATTTACAGATCATTCTTGACAATGGCAAAAGTTTATTTGTCAATTCCAAGTTTGCAACCTTGTCATTTTTCAGTGATTGAGAATATGAACACATAATCATTGGAAAAAGGATACCTTTCATGTACATGTCAGTAGTGAGTTTGCAGAGACTTTGTTGGTTTTAATGCAGAAACACGGGACACATAGTAACATCACTGATGACCTTTTTTGATGATGTGGATACAACCAGTGCTATTGCTGGTGCTGGTATAACCAGTGATACTGAGACAGAAATATAGTAAAATCAATCTGTGATGAAATGCACTTAACTCTTGTTTTATATGCAATTCACTCCCAACTTGCAAACTGCATCCACATCTTACTGCTTTAACAGCAATGTGTCCTTCATTTGAGCTGCTGCTCTGTCTCTAATGTCTGTTGCTGTATAAATGACACCATTAGCCTGACCACACTCCTTTCTACAGCTTCCTCAGCTTGTGTCCATGCATATTTAGCTCTTGCATCATTATGTTGAGTCATCACATACCGTATCAGAGGTGGGCGGGCACTAATCTTTTTTTTTTTTTTTTTTAAAGAGCAATTTAAAACTTGTGTTTGTTTGAAAACCATCCTTTGAAATATTCAAAAAGAAGACTCATCCCTCAACATAACCTCCAAAAAAGCCAAACTTTCTCTTAACAAAGAGAAGCCATACATAAATCTTGCCTGATTAAATACTGTCCACAGTTGGTATATTTACTGTTTAAATCAAAAGTCTTAATCAAAGTATAAGTAAACAACACTAAAAAGCTGACTAGATAATGGATGCCAGGTTTTAATAGTTAAGCATTTTGAGCTCCATGTTGACTATGACACATTTTACTGAAAGTATTGAGGTTAAATACACAGTTTTGCACAAGAGTATATTTCAGATTGTGCATCTAAATTCTATTTTAATGTGTCCTCTTTAACTCATCCTAATCCTTTATTCTGCCTCCTTCAGTGAGTCCAACACCATTTCTATCTGGAACAATGGTAAAGGAATACCTGTGGTGGAGCACAAGGATGAGAAGATGTACGTTCCAGCTCTGATTTTTGGTCACCTGCTCACCTCCAGCAACTACGATGATGAGGAAAAAAAGGTCACAGGTGAGAACAAGCATCTTATCAACAGTTATTGAAGCTAAATCATGAAGGTGAAGGTTGCTAACTGCTGTTTGCAATGTTAACTGTCTGTTTGGCCCTCAGGTGGAAGGAACGGGTACGGTGCTAAACTCTGCAACATCTTCAGTACCAAGTTCACAGTGGAAACTGCCTGCAAGGAATATAGACATAGTTTCAAACAGGTGAAGATGTCTCTTCTGTTAAAGATGGCTAATAGTTTGATTTGTTGATGCCACTGAACAAATGGCACCAGGGTCAAATATTCATGATCAAAATTTATTTCAGTTAAAGCTACAATTCCCAATGCTTTTTACAAAGAGAATGTCCACTTCACTGAAAAACACTGAAAAAAAATGTTTCAATTCTTCTGAAAACGTGGGCCTTGTTTTGCAGTATGAATATAACAGCATATTTTAATATCAGCTGATTTGCTGGAGTTAGAACACAGTGTTCATAGGCTAAATACCCTACTAATTTGCTTCATTAAATTATCAGTGTATTAGCCAAGGCCAGTGCTTGTGTGTTTAGTTACAGTTAATGACTGATTTGTGCTGAATTTCAATACAAAATCTTTAACAATGCCACAATAAAGTAATTGCTGTTTTATAGGGTTTTGACATGTGACCATATATGAGGTAGGGTTGAGTATGTTATCACCCTCAAAGGTTGTATTGGCACAGTTGTTCAGTCACTGGGTGTTTTAGATTAAGGTTGTTTTGGAGATTAACTAAACACGCTTGATCAATTACGTTTTTATCATTTACGATTAGAGCTGACAGTTTTTCAGATATGTGTATATTACCATGTGATTTACCTTTTGCAGACATGGCAGAACAATATGGGAAAGACTTCTGAACCCAAGATCAAGTTCTTTGATGGGGACGATTTCACCTGCGTGACCTTCCAGCCAGACCTGGCCAAGTTCAAAATGGAGAAACTGGACAAGGACATTGTAGCGCTTCTAACCCGCAGAGCATATGATGTAGCCGGCTCCTGCAAGGGGGTTAAAGTCACACTGAATGGAAAAAAATTACCTGTAAGTCTTTAAATTGATTAACTTTTTTTCGTGTGCAGTACTGTAGCTCCATCTAAACCTAAATTTTTGGATCTCAATGCCCTTGCAATTGTCATAAATGAATGTGATTTTAAGGTATCAGTCACTATGTAATGATTCATACCAATAAATATTAACCAGATTATATTTCTGCAGCACTGATAACAACAACAACAGAATAATCAATCCCTCCAGGATTTCGCGGGCGTTTTTCGAGATAGTTGCGGCCTAAAATGCCTAAATTTGCGGCAGCTTTTCTAAAAAATTGCGATGTAAGTTGCGATGTTTTAAGTGTATTTGTTGCTAAAAAGTTAATTTTTTTTTGTTTTGTTTTGTATAATGAATCATATTTGGACATATCTGTCAATGGTTTAAAAAGTTAATTTCACATCCTGGCACACACATATTCTCACACACACACGCTCACAGCTTTTCACGTTAATTAATTAATCTGACTTACCTTCATTCTTTCAGTGCACACAACAGATCTGGATGCAACAGCTTCCGTCACGGTGATTTGTCTGGTCTATGGTCCACTCCTTTCACCCATTCTCCTAATATGTTTCGTGGTAGAAAAGTGTTTGTCAGTCGATGATTTTTGTTCGTGTTCCATCACCATATTGCACGGGGTGCAAAACAGTTTACCTCCGCTTTCGTGCAGCATCAGGGAATTGTTTTGCAAGGTCTTTAGCAGTATTTTTTGTTGGTAAGTGAGAGACAAAACTATCGCACATGTCTGCATCTTTAAACCATAAACAAGGAAGTGGATTTGGTGATGTACGTGCATCACGTTTGCGCTGGGGACTGCAATGATTGGTGGAACTCATGGGAGGCTGGCCAAAATTGCGAGAAAGTCGCAGTGATTGGACAAAATTCCAAGGTCGCGCAGAATTCATGGAGAGTGGTTGAATTCTTGCAATCGCAACATAGCGAATTCCTGGAGGGGCTTAATAATGTAATATCTACTATTCCTCTTAGTCTGGGATTTTCGTTTTTAACCCAAATTCTGCTCACACTCGCCGCTACTTACTACTTTCTGTTTTTTCATTTGTTGTTGAGCAACTGTCAGTGAAACACAACACAGCACAGTTACCTGTGTGTTCACATTACAGAACCTTCTCTGCCTGCTCTCATAGGCTGTCATTGTGACACTCACATTCTCTACTCTGTGGATAGCTAAATATAGCTGATACTGTTTTAAGTTTTATTAATTTTCCAAGTAATTTATATTACTCATTAAGTTCAGCCTCGCATGCCTGGTAAAAGAGATACTCTCAAAATCCAAATGTAATACAACACAGAGATAGATAAGACATGTAAAGTTTGAAATTGAACTCCCCATGTATTACAGTGCAGTTTGGGGATACAAAGCACATCAAAAAAGGTATTTTTGGTAAACTTTCTTTCCAATTAAATTGTTGTTTGATTTGAAGAACATGGTTGCGGATCCAGACACCTGCATACTTGTGTATGTCTATCAGAGTTGACAGTTGCACAAATGGTAAAAGATAAGACTCCTTGAGTCTTTTGGTTTAGGTCTTTCATCTGTTTTTCAGTCTCTGCAGCTATTATAATAATGATGGCTGTTTTCACCAGATGTTCTCCGGGAGTAAATCTATAGTATGTCTGGCATGAGCAGCGATAATGGCAGCACTCAACAAATTTTTCTTTTGAACTTAAATTTATTGTTTGCCTATTGTTTATCATCATCTATGGTATTATATAACTTATGTCCTGCGGTTCATTACTGATGACAGGCCTGGGAGCAGTTGTGGGTTTTTTTTTTTCAATGACAAATATTAAACTAATTAGTATCTCTCCTGTCTGACAATGAAGGTTAATGGGTTCCGCAGCTATGTGGATCTGTATGTGAAGGACAAACTGGATGAAACAGGTGTGGCACTGAAGGTTGTGAATGAAACTGTGAATGATCGGTGGGAGGTTTGCCTCACCATGAGCGAGAAAGGATTCCAACAAATCAGCTTTGTTAACAGCATTGCCACCACCAAGGTATCTAAATATACACCATGAAACACATTTTTACTCGTTGCCTCCATGTCAATGCATGTCACTTCTTACACTGAGGGTTTGTTTGTTTCAGGGTGGCAGACACATTGACTATGTGGTGGACCAGATAGTGGCCAAACTTATCGAAGTGGTGAAGAAGAAGAACAAGGCAGGAGTTTCAGTCAAGCCCTTCCAGGTGGGGTTACAAATGATTTCATGCTGCTCTATTAATTCCAGGTGATAGTGGTGGTTTTATCACAGATGTGCTGAAACTGATTGTCCTTCCTGTCATTTGTACTGCAGGTGAAGAACCACATCTGGGTTTTTGTTAACGCACTGATTGAGAATCCCTCCTTTGACTCCCAGACAAAGGAGAATATGACACTCCAGACCAAGAGCTTTGGGTCCAAGTGCCTTCTGTCAGACAAATTCATCAGGGCTGTAAGAACATCTCTCATTCTCTCATCTCTCGCTTTCAACTTTTTACTCTGACATTACTGGGCATCAGTCATGAAAGGATTTTGTATCTTTGTCACCCACAGGCAACCAACTGTGGGATTGTTGAGAGTATACTCAACTGGGTTAAGTTCAAAGCTCAGACGCAGCTGAATAAGAAGTGCTCATCTGTGAAACACAGCAAGATCAAAGGCATCCCCAAGCTAGATGACGCCAACGATGCTGGTGTGTTAACAATCTGATTATTTATTAATGTGTAGAAGAATGTGTTACCCTGAACGTCCACTTCTGACAGCAGAGCTTCACCTGAAACACAGATGATGATGTGGAGTACAGAGGGGTTTATAGAACACATTGGAATTGGTCATAAAAGTTGCTCAAAGGGAATTACGAGGCTTTAGTGGTGCATTATTGCTCATTATGGATGTCCCTTTAATCATAACATGTGATATAGACTGGGGGTGTGTAAATAAGAATTATTTATTAGACATTTTTTAAAAGTAGTTAGTGTCTAGCACAGCAGGGCTTTTATTTCTAATCCTTCATGTTTCCTAAGTATATTTTATTAAGAAATATTTACTATTTCTGGTTGCTGTAGCAAACTCCTCTTCTAAATTCAGGATAATATGTTAAGGCATGTAACACTCACTGTGCTGTTGCCGCGAGTTTCTGTTTTTAACAAATGTTAATGTTCTCATTCCCTATCTCATTACAGTCCTTTAACTTACTGGTTCTAGTTCAGCTATCATAACTTCTTGTGAATTTGTTTTTGTGGTAAAAGTCTTAACCAATGAACGGATATGGTTAGTAACAGCTGAAAACAAGAGTATTGAGAGTATTGTACAGTAAGAAGGAAAAGAGTGTTAGATCCTGAACTCAACAGTGCGATTGTCAGGATCAACTCAGTATGTCTCTGTTAATGTTTTTTAGTAACACAGATACGAACTGTAAAAAAGGCTCAGTACATGACTTTCAGAGAAGGATATGCAGTAATATTGGATCACAGCATTTCAGAAAACTATGCAATGATACTCAATGATTAAATTATTAATATAACTGTATTTACCTGTAGGTGGCAAGCACTCCTCTGAATGCACTCTGATCCTTACTGAGGGAGACTCAGCAAAGTCTCTGGCTGTCTCTGGACTTGGTGTCATCGGGCGTGATCGCTATGGAGTGTTCCCATTGAGAGGAAAGATCCTAAACGTGCGAGAAGCAACACACAAGCAGGTATGAGACAGGTTAATGGTGTTATTTCTCTTAGGAAAGATAGTAATGACCAGGGAACCTGCAGGCTCTGGACAGAAATAAGAACATGTAAAAAAGCAGGTTTAGACTGTAGTTACTAGATATTCATGATTTCTGCTTAAGTGCTCAAGGAGTTGAACTGCATGTGCATCTAAAAAGAACTGTGTGTGACTCATCTCCCTCTTCATTAGACCTCTGATGTATCCATCACACCTCAATTACCCAACTGCTTTATAAAGCTATAATTTCAAGAAGGGCTGAACTGATCTGAAAAGGGTAAAATGGTGTGATGAGTGATTCAATCATTTCCCAACATACCAGTGTGTTTACTGGTTTGTACATACAGAAATGGACTACATCTATGTATTGCTTTCCTAGTCTTGGACTACACAAGTGCTTTACAACATGAGTAAGCCCACTCCTGTTTACAAACTAATGACATGTGGCTTGTTTACACAGTTTCAAACCATTTGGAACCTGTACTTACACTTTCACACACTGATGGAACAGCCACTGGGAGCAAGTCAGGTTCAGTATCTTGCCAAAAGACATGCAGACTGAAGGAATCTGATCAAACCACCAGTGGTCTGAGCTTCAGCCACCACTAAAAATCCATGGTTGTGCTCAGTTCCTCACGCTGTCTGCAGCCAAGCTTTTAAACAATTCTTTGGTTATTAATTTTATGTACAGTCCATTGGGCCTCAGTGGTTGCATGTTTGTGTTTTTGGTAAGGATTAATATTAAACAAAAGTTTATATAATGCCCCAACATGCTCCACTAAATAAATGAATAAAGGGTTTTGTCATGAAAGCTAGAATGAACTCATACACCTTCTCTGACTCTCCCATTCACTAGATCAAAACATTGTTAAATATTTATTGGAAGTTTAAAAGTGCAGAGTACAAAGCAGATTTTTTTCTTTAGGAGTTTCAAAGAAGTGAATTGTTTAAGAACAGAACCTGACACAACAAAGCACAGGAAAGAAGCAAAAGTGTTTGAAGAAGGACCGAAGGATTTCTGAAGGGGAAGCTTGGCCCTGCTCCTGATTATGTTTTTGATATTGATTTATCCTTGGGTAGATACCATAGAGTGTTTTTAATCAGATTTTTTTATTTGTTAACACTTAAAATTCCAACAATGGCATCCCTTTCCTCTGCCTACTGTCAGTTATAGGTCATCACTGTCCAAACAGCATGGTTTTATTTCTCTAGCCTTTGTCTCAGTTTGGTTGCTGAAATGTTTTGTTTTTCTTACCATATGCATATTGTCTTCAATGCTGCCATTTCCTGCTGAGGAGGTGGTGTGCAGTAAGTCTGTGTTAGCTCCTTCACTGGAGGTGTCTGTCCACAGTTTGTCTGAGCCAACATGGTTTCGTTTTGCCAAATCAATAAGCTGAAAGCAAAAAAGTTGAAAGTCTGCTTGGATTAGGATGAATTCTCATTGGGAATATATTCTCATTCACATAATTAGATGATTCAAACTGAATATAAAATGCTTGAGTAATGAACTTTATTAAGACGTGTTGTGTATCTGACTTCTTGTTTTTTGTCAACAGATCATGGAAAATGCTGAGATCAACAACATTATAAAAATTGTTGGCCTCCAATACAAAAAGAGCTATGATGACCCAGAGTCGCTCAGGAGTCTGCGCTACGGCAAGATCATGATCATGACAGATCAGGTGACCTGCCTCATTGGCACTTACACAGCTGAAGCATAATAACAGTTGTTCAAACTGTAGTAACATTTCTCATCTTGTCCCAGGATCAAGATGGCTCCCATATCAAAGGTCTCCTTATCAACTTCTTCCATCACAACTGGCCATCCCTACTGAAACACACATTCCTGGAGGAGTTTATCACCCCTATTGTTAAAGTAAGAGATGCATGCACACACGCACACACGCACACACACACACACACACACACACACTGTGCATTGCCATCTCAGTACACACCTATAACAACAAAACAAAACACTGAGAACAAGCAACAATAAACTTCACAAGATGCTGAAAAGACTTCCTAAAATGATGCCCATGATAATAAATCTAGTAATTTCCAGTATAAATGTAGGAGTTAAATGCTAAGTCAAATTTAAGATTCAAACGAACTGTCAAGCTGGACCTCATTCATGTTTGTTGTTGTCTGAAGGTGACAAAGAACAAGCAGGAGCTGGCTTTCTACAGCATTCCAGAGTTTGATGAGTGGAAGAAACAAACAGAGAACTATAAAACCTGGCATATAAAGTACTACAAAGGTTTGCTTATGACATATTCAAATATATCAATATTAACTTGAAATGTAAAATTTTAACAAACTTCCAAGGTTTATTGTATTGATGTTTAAAATATTATTTTATTTAAAAATTGTAAATTTACCCTCCAGGTTTGGGTACAAGTACAAGTAAAGAGGCAAAGGAATACTTCGCTGACATGGAGAAGCATCGCATTACATTCAGATACAGCGGTGCAGAGGATGATGCTGCCATCACTTTGGTAAGTTTAATGTTACAGTTAAGCTGAAATATCTTTCACCAAATGGTGCAAAATATCATACAGTCAGACGCCACCAACACAGCTCACCTCTGACATTACAAGCCTGTTACGGGTGAGATCTGTGGCAGAAATATTCTTTTAGATTGCTTTACACTGAACTGGGGGTTCTGTGTTTCTGGACTCAGAGTGCATGTTACAGGTTCAAAAATGTGCCCTTTGTTTGTACAGGGATAATATACCTGTAGTATATGTGTCAAAACAGAAAGGGGTGATCCCACTTACATTTATGAGTAGACCTTTGTATTGTTTTTGATAATCATGTCAACAATAAGCCTTTGATCTTTTGGCAAGGTAAATATTTTTCTCATACTTTTACTTTTTCCACAAAAACAAGATCTCATTTCACATAGTTGTTAAATTGTCATTCGTAAATATTATCTAAACACATTCAGCTGTCCAAGAACAACTTTTAATAAGATAAAATAATGAAAATGGTAAGAAAATTATTTAAGCTATTCGATTTTTGGTATGGAACGTGATGTTTTCATAGAACAGACTCTAGTAAGTTCAAAGTATATTGTGAATGGGGGCTGAGTTGCATTATGGTGCTTGCTTTGCTTCAGGCCTTCAGTAAGAAGAAAACAGATGACAGGAAGGAGTGGTTGACTAACTTCATGGAGGACAGGCGCCAGAGGAGGATGCACGGCCTGCCAGAGGTTTGTGGCTTTGCTCAGAGTTGTGAAAGGCAACAATGAGATAGATATCCATTTGAAAATGTCCCTAAATTCTAAAATGATTTGTAGATGTGTTGACATTTTGTAAAACTTTCATGTTTCATGCTTCTGTTCTAAAGCTTAGTTAAAAGCACTCTGATCAAACATGCAGCTGATTGTAGTATGTATATTAATTTTATTTTTAATGTAATATTTTTCAGCAATACCTATATGGAACACAGGCCAGGCACCTCTCCTACAATGACTTCATCAACAAAGAGCTGATTTTGTTCTCCAACTCTGACAATGAGCGATCCATTCCATCTCTGGTTGATGGTTTGTATTCTTGCTCTCTCTCTGAACTTTTAGGAATGTCACTTTTCTGTGGGGATTTTCTTTTGTCCTCAGGCCACTTTGAAAGAGTCAACATCAAAAGTTTTTTTTAGGTAAAACTAATGTGGTTAAAACTGTAACTATCTGTTCTTCTTCTTACTCTTCAAAAAAAGAAAAAAGATAAAGATCAATGATGCAGAGTGCCTTAATAGCTGACTTGTGAAGAATGCCATATGGAGAAAAAAAATATGTGTTGACAACAGGATGTTTGTGTTGCTTCTAGGTTTAAAGCCAGGCCAGAGGAAGGTGCTGTTCACATGCTTAAAGAGAAACGACAAGAGGGAAGTGAAGGTGGCACAGCTGGCAGGTTCAGTGGCAGAAATGTCTGCCTACCATCATGGAGAGGTACAGTCACCTCAGTGTGTTCCACTCCTGTGAAACAGTGTATCAAGAGAGTTCATGGAAAAAAACGGGAAAGATGAGTAGTTAGCAAGCTAGCTTGAGATATCTATTCAGTGTTACATCCTGTGTAAAATAATGGAACTTTGCTATAGTTTTTCTTTCTCTGTTATGATTGCCTTGAAACAAACATTTATATACATGTATAAAACAGTTTTATGCCGAAAGTAGTGTGGGGTTGGCATGTTCATATTGAAGTGGTAGTGTCTTTTTTCTTCTATACATTTTTGTTGACTTCTACTGACGTCCCATATCCCATTTGTCCCTGCAGCAAGCTCTCATGATGACTATTGTGAACTTGGCCCAGAACTTTGTGGGCAGTAACAATGTGAACATCCTGCAGCCGCTGGGTCAGTTTGGTACTCGCATCAATGGAGGCAAAGATGCTGCCAGCCCTCGTTACATCTTCACCATGCTCAGGTAAAGTAATGGTGAAAAAAAAGTTTTGATTCTTTTGTTAATGAAATTTATTTTGCTCTAAGTTGTAAGAAAGTGTCATGTTTTTCTGGGAATTAGTTTCTGGTCTAAAACCTTTATACAAATTACAGATAGACTGATTTGTTTTTTTCAGGGCCAATACCCATACCGATTATTAGTAGTCAAGGAGGCCGATAACAGACATTTAGAGCCGATATTCATATCTGCTCTCCGGAGCTTCTCCACTCGGCCAATTTTTGTCTCCTCTCTGCTGTGTGTGAGCACTGTGTATGCACAGCTTTCACTGCTGATTGGCTGTTACCTGTGCCTTGGCTCTGCATGTAACCAATCAGATGGTGATGTGGGTGGGACAATGCTGGAGGCAGAGTAGTGACTGCAGACAGAGAGGCACGGCTGCGTCAGAGCCAAAATAACCCAGTTTTAAATTGATCTCTTATCGGCCGTCGGATTAAAAAAAAAGGCAGATGCTGATATGCGTCAAAATGCGGAATATTGGCCTGGCCAATAATTGGTCTATCCCTAATACAAACTATATGGCAAATAGTAATTTGAGTATGTAAGTTTTATATTGGTGGTTTCAATTCCAACAGTCCTCTTGCCAAGCTGTTATTTCCAGTGGTGGATTCCAACCTGCTCAAGTTCCTGTATGATGACAACCAGAAGGTGGAGCCTGAGTGGTATATTCCCATCATTCCAATGGTGCTGGTGAATGGTGCTGAGGGCATCGGCACAGGCTGGGCGTGTAAGATCCCCAACTATGACCCTCGAGAGATAGTCAACAACATCAACCGCATGCTTAACCACCAAGACCCCCTGCCAATGGTAAGCAGCTCAAAGACTGAGTTCGATTCCGGCTCCGACCATTTGCCGCGTGTCACTACCCCTTCTCTCTCTACCCATTTCCTGTCCACTCTCTCTCAGCTGTCCTATCTAATAAAGGCGAAAAGCCCCAAAAACATTAATTAAAAAAAAAAAAAAAGACTGAGTGCTTGACAAGAAAATCATTTTCAATTCTGAAGTCACACTTAAACAACTTGGCAGCAATGTAATATGACCCAATAGCAGAACTCTTTAATATCATAGAAAGAGTTCTGCTTATCAGTGTGTTTGTCTTGCCTTCAATTGTCAAGTGTCAATCCTGTCCAAAATTTTCTTCGTGTGGTTTTAGCTACAGACACATTTTTGATTGAATTAAAAACAAAATATCATGTCGTGGCATATATATATTGGATACCGTATGTAAATATTGCTTATCAGCACATATTGTGTGATGGAAGATTTCTAGATGTCATCCACATTTAGTGATAGTGTGAAAGACAAGTTTACTCAAGAAAAAATAGACAGAAAATTCTCTCCTTAATTCAGTGAGTCATCATAGTTCATAAGATGACAAATGGATGAGTAAGAATCAATGAGAAAAAGCATATCAGGAATATGTGAGAGAGAATTTGTTTATGGTTAAAAGATATAAGAAATGTAATATCTTAATAGCAAAACCTCTGATTTCAGACTATTAGGACCTGCATTTGGTACTTGGAATCTTAGTGGTTTATTCCTGTACTCTTTCAAGGAAATGTAGAAGAAAACTAGGAGTTTGAACCTAGTTTTGCCCAGCTATGCTTTTTTTCCTTAAATGTAATGGAAACAAAACAAAAGAACAGTTGTAGCAGCCCTGACCACTTCCTGCCACTATTTTCTTGCCTCTTAAGCATGTTGGCGGTACACAGATCAGTCCTTGCATTAAAAGTTGAGACATTATGAACAGAAAAAAATATTGTAAGACCTTTCTCTCATTTTTTTCCTCTGTTGTTACTCAAAACAGCTTCCTAGTTACAAAAACTTCAAAGGGGTGATCCATGAACTGGGTCAGAACCAGTACCTGGTCAGTGGAGAGGTGTCGGTCATAGACAGAAACACCGTCGAGATCACTGAACTTCCCGTTCGGACATGGACACAGGTACAATTCAGCCTCTCCTCTGTAGGATGTCTTGTATTGGATTTTTCTCCCTCTAGAAAGAAATCAACTGCTCTCCATTTAAATGACTGTAATATTTCATCATAGCAAGAGGATACAATGACAATAATATGTTGGTTGAACTCGGTGCATATGCATTGCAATCAGTATTTTGCATAACTTATTCTTCCTTCTTGTGCGCAGGCCTATAAGGAGTCTGTGCTGGAGCCCATGCTGCAAGGCACTGACAAAACACCAGCTCTTATCAGTGACTACAAGGAATACCACACTGATTCCACTGTCAAGTTTGTGGTTCGCATGTCTGAAGAGAAACTGGCCCAGGCTGAGGCCGCTGGCCTTCACAAGGTCTTCAAACTGCAGTCAAGCCTTACCTGCAACTCCATGGTAAACACCTTCTTGTCAACCTGAAGTGAAATTTAAATCCTAGCAAGTGTTTTCTGTCCTGTATTTTAAAATATGGATGGGCTGGCCTTCCTAGTTTTTCTGTCTTTATATATAACAGATATACATTGTGTCATAGACTTATGTTAATCTGCTTTGACTTGGTCCTCAGGTTCTGTTTGATCACATGGGTTGTTTGAAGAGGTATGATTCAGTCCAAGACATCCTCAGAGAGTTCTTTGAGCTCCGTCTGCACTACTACAAACTGAGGAAGGACTGGTTAGTTGGCAGCTTGGGAGCTGAGGCCGCTAAGCTGTCCAACCAGGCTCGCTTTGTGCTTGAGAAGATCGAAGGAAAAATTACAATTGGTATGAAAGCTGAAAATCCCATTAAAACTATCAAATTCTCATGTAACACCGAGTGCTAGAAAAATATTTTATTTTCTAACCTATGTTTTTTGTTTCTTTTTTTTTTTTTGGTTGTTTGTTTTGTTTTGTTTTGTTTTGTTTTGTTTTTATGTTTACAGAGAACAAATCCAAGCGGGACCTTATCCGCATGCTGGTTCAAAAAGGCTACGAGTCAGATCCAGTGGCTGCCTGGTCCAAGGCTCAGGAAAAGGTACTGTAACAATGTCTAGACATACATCTACACACAAGCATGCATACAACAATTATACAAGTAAAAGTAAAAAAATATCAGATCTTTGATCTTTGATTAGTAGTGTGATTATTTATGTATTGAAACAAAAAAATGCAAAAACAACTGATTCAGTTTATGAATGATAATCTTCGCTATAACTGCTAACAAACACAAGATGGAGCTGCTCTTGCACCACTCCTAGACTGTACAGCAAGTGAGTAAATACACATAAATCATTGCTGAAGATGGAGACATCAGCATGAGTTTTGTGTTCTCTGATAGGCTCAGGATGATGAATACAGGGATGGAAATGAGAGCGACAGCTCCGTGGACTCTGGCTCCTCATCAGGACCAAACTTCAACTACATCCTCAACATGCCTCTGTGGTGCCTGACTAAAGAGAAAGTAGATGAGCTTCTGAAACAAAGGGACCTGAAGGTATTATTGATCAATATTTTATTTCTTCTAATCTCAACATTTGCATTCAGAATTTTAGATTAAATACCTGCCTGTCAGAACTTTGTGGGTTTTGTAGCAGCTGCATTTATTCACTTTTAGGGGTAACTTAAGCAGGATGAGGCATCTTGCCTCAACAGAGCCTTGCTCAGCTTACTGTGAGCCAAGTCCACAGTTCACATTTTGTTTAGAAGTCATATTGTTGATGTGCTCATTAACTAAGTGAATATGTGCTGATGTACAGAGAGGAGAGCTGAATGACCTACAGAGGAAATTTTCAGAGGATTTGTGGAAGGAGGATCTGGCCGTATTCATCGAGGAGCTGGATGTAAGTTTTGTGTCTTAGCAAAGTTAGCAACACTTGATGAACTATGAAAAGGTGATATTGGATATTTTACCTAAAGCTTGGTGTGCTTTCGGTCAATGTTAGCAAGTTTTTGTGAAGCTGTCAATATCTTTTTTAGTGTGATATCATTCACGGATTGAAGCAAAGTATGATTCACATTTTCACAGCACTGATTCCATCAAAACAACAGTCATGTCATGCTCATCGCTCCAACCACACCAATGCTGCTACAGACTTCATTCTGACTTTTGATCCGAACTCGTTCCTTCCTCTGTGTGTAATAGTTAAAGGGTTCCCTCCTTTTTTTCTCTTTTTATTGATAGTTTGGTGACGAGATTTACTCCAAGTTAGGGTGGGTTGTTTTATTCTTAAAGCAGCAGCCCATGAAATTTACAAGTTATTTGCCAACAGAAAGAAACTTGAATTGTCTGAATGAAGCTTTGAGTGTTACTGAACCTTACAGCACAAAAAAGTAGAAATGACCAGAATTAATAAGTGAACAAATACAGTACTTTTGGTAAAACAACATAAGAGCAGTGAAGATTAACATAACTTGTGCTGAGTAGGAGTACTCGGACTTGTACAGAAAAAAATGAGTGATGTGGAAATGTGCATTATGTTGGATTACACTTGTGATCTGTTAGAGTGCAGGTAATTCCACCTTTCCCTGTGTTCTCAACTTGCCCTGTATTTGTTTTTACTGGCAAATAGTGGCTTCTGTTTCAGAATTCACTGTATTTAGCATTTTAAAGTTCTGTAACTGAAGACCTGCTGTGTTTTGTCTGTCAGAAATTGGAGGCACTGGAGCGAGAGGAGCAGAGTTTAGGCAAAGCTGTCAAAATGGTCAAGGGGAAGGTTGGCAAACCTAAAGCAAAAAAGATGAACCTGGAGGAGACCATGCCTTCTCCATTTGGTCGCAGGGTGGAACCTCCAACTCAGCCCATCAAATCGGATGCAGCCAAGAAACTGACCAAAAAGAAGAAGGTATCGCCTGCAGATGTAACCGTGAAATGAGAAGAGTGAGGACTAAGGACTTGAGGGTTGTTACAGCCTGTTTTGTTTTCTTCTCTCAGGGCGATGTTGAAGTGAAGTTAGAGTTTGACGACGATGGCTTGGGCGGTGAGGGAGGAGCAGGAGAAAACTCTGTTGCCAAACCAAAGGCTCCACGTGTCAAGAAGGAAAAGAAAGAACCTGGTCAGTACTAAACTAAAGAAAAAAACAACTGTGCCATCCAACAGTTCAGCTCAGTTCATTTTATTTTCAGGTGTCAGTGATTGAGCAAATAATATCTCTGTCCAAATTTCAAAGTTCTGCTTTAAAAAGGCCAAATGGAAAAAGTGAAATGATTCTCTGTATCAAACTTTGGAGATCAGACTTGTTTGAGGTGGAGGGAAATGATGATATTGGACCTGCTGTGTCAGTAGATAAATAATTTATCAGCACAGGCAGATATTTGTCAACTGCAGCTATCTGAAGATGATACAGCATTCTTTCTCCTAGGTATACACTGTGTTGGACTTATTTAAAAGTAACTATTACCCTGGGCTGTTTTGAAGCTTCGCACGGCAGTGAGAAAGCCGTAATAAATAATTGAACGACCAGGAGCTCTTCGGTCCTAAGTGAGAATACTGACAGTCAGCAAACAGTCTGGTAATCTTGTTTACTGTGTTGCAGGAGCTCCCAGAGTGAGAAAACCTCCAGGTCCCAAAGGTACCCCTGCTAAGAAGACGAAAAAGAGAAACCCCTGGTCTGATGACGAGTCCAAGTCAGACAGTGACCTGGAGAACAGTGAGCCTGTTATCCCCAGAGAGAACAAGTCTCAGAGAGCATCAGGTAAGTTGGGCAAAATACTGTTAAACATCAAATGAGTACTCACTTCCTTCAGCACCATTATCAGGCCAGGTTACTATAAAACTGTATTGATTTAATAACTAAACCAGTCACATTTTTCCAGGGTAATTCAGATGATATTCCATGTCTTTCCTCATGTCAACAAATTTCGTTAAAAAAAAGCCACACCGCCACAGAATGCTTCCTGCTGAGTATTGTATTTATACATAAATCTGTTCTCTGTTCTTTTTTTGTACCATAGAGCTTCATCATTGTCCAAAAATTTATTAAAACACACCAGTAAGCCACACTATGGCACTGGGTAAAATGTCAGCACATTTTTCTCACTAACATGAGCAAACATGCTGTAGTTTATTTGGATTCAATCCTACAGGACAAGAAAAATAATTACAGAGACCACTAATGCTTTGAACACACATATGGTATGTGAAAACTGTATCAATATAGCTTTAAAGAGTCAATAACTTATCCTTCGAAGCTGCAGCTTTGAGTACTGTGTGTGTTGGATGGGCAGGGGGGCAGACAAATGGCTGCACCTGTGAGAGAGTTAATGGCAGACAAGTGCCTTTGTCTCTCTGTACAGCTTCTTTGATATTACCCAGCGTCAGCTTTGGGTAGCTGGTTACGGAGTGACTGCTAGCATTTCATTTCAATTCCACTTCAAGCGGCCTGGGGCCAAAAATAACTTGTGAACTGGGTCCACGTCTCCTCAGTCTGATTAGCCTCTGTCGGCTTCAAGTGTCTGAGGGAGCAGTCTGATGCAACCCAGCCGCAACATGAATAATTATTGTGTAAGGCTCCAGAATCCAGAGCAATAATAATGTGGTTTGACACGGAGTCTGCTCCTGTCTTTCAGCTTCCAAGCCAAAATACACATTTGACTTCTCAGAGGAGGAGGAGGAGGATGAAGAGGAGAACGGTGACGATGACGTGGCCTCCTCTCCTGTGAGGTCGTTCAAAGATGACTTCACTTCCTCTGAGACCAAGGGCCGCTTCAACGACCATAATGATGATGACGAAGATGACGACAACGAAGTTTCCTACTCTCCCCCTAAACAAAAGCCCACGTAAGACTAAAAGCACAGACTCAACTCAACATGTAGAAACCAAATGGTATGAATGGTTGCAGCATGTTGAAGGAGAAAATGACTGATCTTGGATAGCAGCCATAGTCCAGGCATTTGTCTGTGCTCTGGGCCCAAGATGTTCACTGCGTAACCATGAGGTCTCTAATATTCAGATCTAACCGTCTCTGAATGTCTTTCCCCTCATGTTCTGTCAGCCCTTAACTGTCTGTTGTACAAAAAAATCTGGAAAAGAAATGTTGAATATGTTTTCTCTTCTTCTCTGTAGGTCTGCACCTGCAGCCAAAAAGAAAGAGACAACCAGCATCTTTTCGTCCAAGTCAGCGTTCTCTGAAAAGAGCAATGACAGTGGTGAGTATACACTTAGTGTGCAGTCCCACCAGGTTTTTTCTGAAAATGCAGTTGTGTTGGGTGTTGAATTAGTTGTTTAAGTAACAGATTTTTGTTTACTCTTGGGGGAGATTGCTTAACCTGTCTATAGCTTTCACATTATTTCATCTTGTAACAAGGTAAAAACAAACAAAATACATTAAACAAAGTTTTTTTAAAAAAGTGTTAAAACTCAAGAAATCCAGATTAATATCATGGAGGATAAAGAAAACCTGAGTGTTTACATTTTAGATGCTGCAACAAGAGAGTTTTAGAATTTTCTCCTCAAAAAAAAAATTTGCTGACACAGTGTAAACTGGGTGCCGACTGCTTCCTGTTTATGCACCGCACACAGTATAAATTGAGACATTTCTGTTTTCGTTTTAGATGGTGAAGTGCAATAGATTTTCAGATGTTCAGTGTTCAGTTTGCACAGAAGACATGAGATTTAGGAAATTTAAATGCAGCAGAGGAAAAACAGTAACGAGCAGTTTTTATAAATGTTAAAATAAATGTTTCTTTATACAACATCAGAGAATTGCTAAATGCTATCACTAAGTTTCCTGAATAATGATGAAATATTTAGATATAATTGATGAGCTTTACAAAATGTTGACTCAGTCTGAAATCTCTGCATGCAACAGTGATATGCACAGAAGCAGTAGATGACTGTTGGCCTGTGTTTGTCTTGTAGATGGATCCAAGTCTGATAGTGACGATGACAATGGCCCAGTGTTCTCCACTTACTCCAGCAGCTCCGCGTTTGACAAACTGTCGCCAGCAAAGAAAGGTAGTGATTCACTCTGTTCACCAGAGGGAGCTCTAATGCTGCATCATAGCTAACACTGTAACAGAGGGAAGTGAAAGGGATCACTAAATTGTTTGTGAATTCAATGACACTTAAAGCAGAGCTCATTAGGTCTAATATCCACATTTGTAAGACACTGTGTATCTAACTGAAGTGTAACATTAATACAGCATGGAGGAGGAAAGCTTCTTACATGATAGTGTGCGGTGGATAAGTCTCAATGTGTAAGAAGTATCTAAAAGTCAGGTTTGTATGTGTGATCTGTAGCAGCTAAGAAGCCCTCTGATGCTGCTCCTAAACCCAAAAAGCCACCAGCACCAAAAGCAAAGAAACCAGATAAATCCATCTGGGACTCTGACTCTGACACCGGGTCCAAAAAGCCAGCACCAGCTCTTAAAGGTACAGCACAGAGTCTGTGTTTTCTGACTGAAACTAACTGACAAATCAACTTCACGTTGCTGATTGTGAACGTTTGGGTCACTTCTTGTTCTGGTTTGATGTGCAGGTAAAGGCAGGGGGAGGAAGAGGAAGACATCTGGCTCTGAAGAGGATTACAGTCCAATGAAGAAAACGGCAAAACCTGCTGGCCGAGTAAGTTTATCCATCTAAGTATATCTTTTAATGAGAAGCAGTTTGTGTTTTACATGTTAAATTCAAAAGCATTGATTTTTGGTGAATATCAGTGATAGTAAAGGGGCGTAACAGGGACTCTGCTTCATGTATACTCTGCTCTCTGTGGCCTCAAGTTGTATTGAGTATTCTTTACATTCCCATTGGCTTGACAGCAAATACAGTTTAGTCTGTCTTCAGCAGCCAGTGGAGAAAGGAAAAGTATAAAAATGGGTGGAAAGTTCCAATACCAAGAAGAGTTTGTGTTTGTTTTTTTAATCTATTATTCAGGAGTTCCCAAACTTCAGTTTGAGAGCTAAAAAAGAAATTTGGTGTCTTCCTGGGATCCAAACTGAAAGAAGACATCAGTTGCCAGAATATCTACACTGATAAAATACTGATAAAGAGCACAACCAACTATGAATTATTGATTTTCATATAATAGTGCATCATTGCAATAATCATATTGGCTGAATGTGAATTTATACATCATGTCTGCTAGAACAGGAAACAAGGGCAAGTACATGAAATACATCACAGCAATTATCAAATTTGACAATTGTAATTTTTTGAAGTTTTTCACCATCTTATAAAACATGTACACATTATTTTGTGTGTGCTGTGCTGTGAAAAGAGTCTTTTATAAGTTTCTTCTGTGCAGAGAAGAAATTCTTTTGACTTGCCCTGGTGTTGAGAATGCTGTGTTTAGAGATGATCTCTCATTAAGCACAGTGAGGCCTCTGTGTAGCCAACATTTATAAATTCTAACTTATTTGTATTCTAATTTCAACATCAAGCACAATCACAATCAAGGGTGGAATCACAGAATTCCCTCTGAGTTTCCTCAGAGAGGGACAGATGAGTGAACAATCTCTGAGTTGAACAGACCAGCAGAGCCAAAAAATACCTTTTTTTTCTATTTTTATTAGGAAAATTAATTTACATATCATAGCATTTTTGTGCAGTCTATTACGCCAATTGCTGACCAAATAAAAATGGGTCTAAAACTCATTTTTATTCAAAACCCTTGGATTGAAACACTCTTGTAAAATCTATTATCAGGATTAGAAAAGCATGTAACCAGAGAACATCAGAAAGAATAAACACAAACATTGTGGCTACACTTTTAATGCCAGCAGGCCACCTTTTAAAAATGTGTAACAGTATTGAACCAACTGAATAAAGGCCATTTCATTTCTAGAATACTAAACAGAACTACTCAAGCCACAAACGCAGCTGAACTAAAGGTTTGTAAAGGAGCAGTACTACATATTCTGTAAAGAGACGTGGAGCCACAGTATCTGAAAGACAGCGTGTGCACTTCTGCAATCCACTACATAACAAGGGTGTTAACTGTAGTTTGGCTTGTTGGTGGAGGCAAACAACCAGAAGATGTATGAAATCCTTAAATGTTGGAGCCACTATGGTATCTGGGTTTCTGTTTGGATGTCTGAAGTACAGGTATCAATACATGAGAGTTCATTAAGTCTAAATGCGTATCTGCCCAAAATACTTTTTCAAAATAAAATAACATAAATAACACATTTAAGTATTTCTTTAATTTGAATTGTGACCAGGATGTAATTCAGTGTACACATACTGTAAACATGTAAGTAGACAAGCTGTGTAAAGGAGACATTGTTTCTGAGTGATTTCAAGCATTTCTATGGCCTATGTCTATAGCAAGTTTTTAGATGATGTTTTGTTCTAATTGTCACCTCATGCAAATAATGTTGGCTGATTAGACAAGACCTTAATTTGTGAGTCCAGCTCAACTTTTTCCACCTTTCTTTCTGTACTTTCAGAAATATTTGAAAGTATTTTCTACATTACTCCTTACTCTTAAAAAGTATAGTAAAATCAACAATGTTTGTATTTCAGTTTCACTGCAGTAATTTGTTTTACTGTTTGCCTGTGCAGAAACCTCAGAAACCTCCATCCGATGAGGAGGATGATGATAGCAACAGCCTTAGTGCGGCGCATGCTCCGTCCCGCGACAGGCCGGGTCGGGCCAAGAAGGAAGTGAAGTACTTTGATGAGTCAGATGATGAGGAAGAAGACGACGATGACGACATGTTCGGCTAAAACCACCTTCGATCACATTCAAACGCACTCTGCTTGTATGGAAGTTTCCTCCTCCTTCTGTGTTCCCACAGACTTTTTGTACATTTTCCGTTTCATTTTTCATTAATGGTGATGTTCAATGATTTTTAATGTGTAGGTGTTTTACACTTTTTATTATACATATACAGGTTTCTTTTTTTATGCTCATTGAAATGTTCTGTATTTGTCCGAAGCGGCTTTTAGAAGTTTAGAACGCTGTGCTTTAGCACATTTTAATTGTTAAAAAACTATGTAACTTTTTGAACATAAAGTTGAAAGTAAACAATGAAATGTCCATTTCTTGCTGGGCTCATTCTTTCATATCTAATAAGCAACATTATGCAGAAGAACTCAATGGAAACCATTTTCTTGCTAATACATAACAAGTGCCTTTTTATACAGTTTGCGGTTAGTCTCCCCGTAGATTGTCAGGCTGTTATTTATGGAGAGAAAAATAGTTTTAAGCTTTTCAATAAAACCAGGTTTTCTGTTTATTGTTAGTGGATCAGTTTGATATATTACAGGGAACCACAGTATGAACAGAACCTACCCAACTAAAAAAAAAAAAAGCAAGCAGGAGACAGTCTATTACTGTGGCTTGTAACTTGCTCACCTCCAACACCTTATCAAGGTGAGCTACCTTTCTGTGCACTGCAGTGGAAAAAAAACCAAACACTGGCACTGTACCAGACTGGCTTGTCAGCCTGCAGCTGTTCATGGCAACATGTGACCGACTGCCCCACCATGGAACATAACTATGTGTTCCATGTGCCCCTGTGTAGTTAGTATTGCATGCTGCACAAGCATACACACAAGGACGTACAGGTACCTCCAAATCAATACAAAAAGTAGCACTGTGCCATCAAAAGACAGTAAAGAAAAGAAGCTAGTAAGTATTGAAGTAAACAATACAAACGTCAGAACATTCTAAAAATCTGCTTTTATGAGCAATGAAATGCTGCAACATGTTTGCTTGGTTTCAATGCTCTTTTATCATGTTTGCAAATAATCCCATAGGCTTCTTTTCACAGAAGAAAACAGTAAATATTGCCCCCGGTTGTTGTCATTATTGACTCTGCTAGTTGTCGACTTCATTTGAAGCAATATATCTTAGTTACTGGCCACACATTTGTCTCACACAGTGAAATTGGTCGATTACTCAGTTAACCTTTTGGCCATCTTTTTGTCTATTTGGGGATCACAAATATCGTTTGAGTTCATACTAAGTTTGGTTGCAATGATATCTAGTCCTGTAGGGCAAACCTGCAAGGTTTAGGTCAGGTTTATGGATCCGAGAGTGAAAAAAACTCCTCCCCAATAAACCAAGAGTAACAGATAGAGCCAACTGGACCCATCTGTGGACAATATAGTGCGTTCATATTAAGGAGGCAAGTGTAACTGAACAACCTGAAAACCTGTACAAACTCTTTGAATAGCAGTCTATTGTATTGTGAATACTGCAATGTTTACTGTAGAATCAGCTTCCCATTCTAGATGGTATTTGCAGAGCAGTATACATATTCTGCAATGCCTCTGTACATCAGCAGAAACTGTGATGGGATAAATATTTCATGTATAAAAACCCAAACTCATATCTTATTCATGTATTTAGCATTCCATGTGACTTCTTTAGAGTGAAATGTGAGTTGGAACCATTAAAATATACACTAGTTCATAAAATACTGCAGATCAAATAGATCAAGAGACAACACATCATTCTAGCTCTTTACACTGCCTTGCCTCTTCTATAATGACCAAAGAAACCCATGCAGCTTATCATTTTGATACTTAACTCTCACTTTATCTTTCCCTTCATAATACTGGGTTTTTACCTACATATATATTATATAAACAGTAGTATTACCTGGATTTTTATGCTATGTTATGGATGCACACACAAGTATTTTAAAATAAATATATTTTATTACTTTGCCAGGACAGTTCATGGTAAAGTTAAACAGTATATGAACATAAAAAGCATATGTTAATGTACAAACAAAGACAATATTTATAATGAAGAGCTGAAACAGCGTGAGCAGTTCTTGAGGTCGACTTCACCATACAAGCAGGGGCTGATGGGATAAATTCACGACAAGCCCTGCCTCTTGACCCTCATGCCCAGTATGATGTGACCATCATGTTTCATATTAACACGACTATACAACACTGCATATGATTGGTGGTGGGGTTTCTCTGATGGAAAAAAGGAGACTGTGGTTTGTGATGTCTACTGAGAACAGCTTCAGGACAGACAACAACAGAGCTACTGTTAATGATTGATATTGAGGTTCACAGTAGTGTTTTCTGGCTCCTAAGAAAGGTGTCTTATCTAGGGCTAGACCGATACATGGGGCCAATTTTAAGTTTTTTATAGCTGCATTTAGAAAGTGATTTGAGCTCACTGACCTCTGGTTTAGTCTAGTCTAACCCCAAAAAATAACTTTGGATGTGATTCTTGTTAAGAAAATTTACTATGCAAGAAATCTGAGCTGCATTTCACATGAGATGAAGGTGAAAATGTCAACAAATTATTGACGAACATTAAATATCTTATTAGGCTTATATGATGCAATTACAAGGCTAGCAAAATGGGCAGCTGTCTTGACATAATTTGATTTGTCCTTGGACTGATTATTGACTCAAATTTGTCAATATTGGTCTACCACTAATTTAATCTATATGTTTCAAAAATCCCATATCGGTCGAACCCTAGTTCATTAGTTGACCTATTAACCAAACAGCTGTCAATTGATTGAGTTTGATTGATTGATGACAGCAGATTGGCTTCCTGGCTGAGGAGGAGGGGAAGCAGCTCTGTTGTTTGACATGGAGCAGAACACATGGACTAGATCGAGTGCTGAGGTGACTTGGTCATCCACTTCTCCCAATTGTGGGCTCCCCTTTCTCATTGTCCTAAAGAAAACGTGTGTTGTGTGGAATACAACTTGGATTCCAAGATCAGCCCACCAAGTTCCACTTCCTCCTGTTTTTCAAACTTGAATATGAGTTGATGTTCCCAAGGACAAATAACAGAGCATCTTTTCCACAGAGCTGCCAATTGGAATGCAAAGCACACACCATTTATATAACATCTCTGCAGTGAGCTAGATAGTAGAGTATTACAGTTACGTCGGTACAACATTCAACAGAAACGAACAAGAGTAATTCAGCATTGTTGTGTCCTACAGGAACTGATAACTGTCCCTGCTGCAGTCAGGCGCCTGAGGGCTGGCCTGGTGCTTCAGGGGTGGATATGGACATTCTTCGGCTGTGAAGGTTTTCCAGCAAAAAATTAAAAAGAGAAAGAAAGAAGAAAAAAGGAAAAACACCAAGATGCCTCCCTTCATCTCTCACCAGGAGAGCAAGACAGAGAGAGAACCAAGGGAGAGCATTTCCTATGTTACATTGAGATAAAAGTATTCCTTAACACTGCATATCATTCTGACAGACTCCATGACATTATTCACATTCAAAAGAAAAACTGAAACAGCTCTGGTTTCCCTTATGATATGTACGTATTTCTGAGCAGGGATGGAATGCATATGGTTTTCCTTATATGTGCTGCTGAGACCCAGAATCCTTCACTGCCCTAAAGTGGTGTCTTACTTACAATTTCGGATCAAATAAGACATGCTGAGCGACTCATTGTATTACTCCAACAGTTTTATACACAATTTATATCTCTGCTAACACTGGGAGGCATTTAGGGCAATATTTATGGGAAGATAGTTGTGCCAAAAAACTGGTGGTTAATTTGAATTATTTTGGTATTTAATTTGAATTTTTATTTAACAAACCCAGGGTCATGAGACTAAATAATTGGTTCAAGGTAAACGCCAAGGTCAAGAATGAACTGTCCCATATACCTTTTAAGTCAAAAAGTGGTGGACAAGTGGTGCAAAAAGTGCTCACAATCATTTAAAATTTAAACATCATCCCTATAATGTACAATACACCCCCCATCGTTTTCTCTACAGTAAGAAGTTATATGAGTTTTTAGAAAATTCTGAGTCATCATTTTGCATTTTCACAAGTATGATAACATCAGTTATAAATAAATGGTAGTTTTTTAAACTATTAAATGCAACATTTTGTATTATGATACTGTTTTCAAAAGTTTGTGTATGTACCATGGATGCTACTTTTTCTCCCCAATGTTGACATTTTTAAGGGAATTATATACAGAAAAATTGAAACACTCATCATTCAGACAGTCAAGCAAAATGGGCTAATGTAAGTGTAACACACTGGAGAGTCATGTTGGATGGCCAACCAGATGAAGACCTTCTGATGTGGCTGAAAGCTCTAGAAGGAGTAAATAAGTTCATCATGAGTTGACATTATCAAGAACATTCAATAAATTCTAATCACACAATTCTTGTTTAATGAACACCAATGAAGGCCAATCATGAATGTAGTTTTAAAAGAGGAATATTTCAACTATGGAAAAAGAGGCAAACAGGCCTGGTTTACTCCTTGATGCAAGCAGGCACGTGTACCATTTATGTCTTATTGTTACTTTTAGTTAGTGTGGATTAAAAGTAGTACAACTAAGCAAACAGTGTCTACAAGTGAAGATCAAGGGACTGTCAAAGGTTCAGAATAAGCGCATAAGTGCAATATGATTTGTTTTTTTAAACTGCTGTTTCCATGGTAAAGAAAGAGCAGTCAAACCTGACACACAGTTCAAAGTAGGCTGTGGGAAATTTTAATTCAATTAAAAAAAATTAAGATTTGTAACATTTAAGTAAAAATTTACAGGTGCACAGAGATGATCTCTGCATGTTTGCAATAAAATACCACAGTTGAACTTAATTCAGTTTGGTTTCACACCCATTTGTTCCAAATTAATCGCAAATTTATTAAGGATTCATTCAAAACTCAAAGTTCTGATTTAAATGTGAAAAGACAAATTCAGATGAATCTAATTCACTTCTTGCTGGC
>JAPZDZ010000008.1:20106872-20118434 GCA_029783805.1 Acanthurus tennentii | reverse complement strand
TGTAAATAAATGCATCCAGTTCTCAAAGACCAGCCCTGTTTGTGACATGCAGATAGTGTGAAATATTTAGCTTCTCCTCAGAGTTAGTGGTAATTGTGTGACACTTAAAATCTGCATCACTATACGACCACACTTTCGTAAGATCATGGCAGTTGTGATTGTTGTGAGAAGAAGGCATGGTAAAGCCAGACACGTTCCTGAGTGTATCTTTAGAACACGCTGGGCATCACTTTTTGATTTAACAGACAACAAAATCCTCTGCAGGAATAGATAGCTGAATCTGACGTATCAAGGGCACAAATTGCTCACATCTGTTGTCCTTGATGGGCATGATCGGCATGTAATTAGTGCTAAGTGCGTCGAGAATCAGATGTTGAGACGGAGCACATAGCGGGGCAAATGATGCACAATATTTGGTGCTAAGGCGCAGTTTGGCGCAGTTCAGTCTTAGTGAATCAGGCCCTGAGTCTTTACAGACTCTACTAAAGATTCTGTAAAGACTCGTGTCATGTTTACAGGTCATCAGGATGACCCAGTTCAAACAAGAAAACTATTCATACCTGTTTTGTTAATTAATTTCAAAAATATATATAAAACCATTGATACATATATACAGCTCAAATATTCAGCTCTTGAAGAATTAGATTTATAAACAATTGTTCCTTTAGTCAAATACTAATGTCTGCATGCTAACATGATGATATTTAGCAGCTACAGTGTTTACCATGCTTTCCAGCCTTATTTCGCAGTTATCACAAAGCACAGCTGAGGCATCATGGGTTATCATTAGTTTTGCAGGTTTCCAGTCATTAAACAGAGTTTCGGAGGAGCCTGTCTGGATGCACAGACAGCTCAGCCCTGGCCAGTTAATACTTGCTAATGTTGCATTGTAATAGTAACTGTAAGTAATTACAATAGTAACTTGAAAGTTCCCAACAGTGTTTATCTATATGTCAAACAAATACCATGAAATTTAATTCTAAAGGCTCACACTCATATTTGTGATTAAAAGTGACAATTTATTTCTGTCCCTTTAAGATACTAGTTTGACAAAAAAAGGAGCTTGTCAGATTGTCATGGAGATGACTGAGAGTGTGCTTGAACAGAGCCAAGGTTATGATCTCCTCCCCAATGTATATGACCATGTAGTATCACAAGTTGGTGACATGAAGCTCTGCAGTCAGGTCTCATGATGACAGCTGACCCAACTTCATGACAACAAAGCAAACTTTATCCGCTAATGAAGACTGCTGGGAAAGAAGCTGGTGGGTTGAAAGACTATTTTTCAAGAGGTTCTGGCTTTATCTCTGTTATTTTACTGCAATTTTACGTCATATCAGTTAACGCGTAAGCATTTACTGACTTATGATCATTAACATAATACTGCATATCAGCCATGAACATGTATCAGACAGGCACTCGTATAAACCTATTTAATTGAAGAACATATTTTTCTTGAAGTATAGGTGTTTTTTAAGTGTCTGTTTTCCTTTAAGAGCCCACTGCTTTGTACTGCTTAGCAAAATAGTGTTCTTGACAGCATCAAAAAGGTGTGTGCCACGGCCTGGGCCTGCAGAAACACTGTGATATGGTAGGAGTGTACACAGTGTGATTCAAAGGCCTCAGGAGAGATGGGAAAAAAGCCTTTGAGCAGCTGTAACTTACTGTTGCACAGGCTTTTATTTTCAGATCATAAGTACAACTGCAAATAGACGTTGACAAAGAGGGCTTTGTGTCTTCGACAAAACTCCTTGGACATTTAGTCTGTTTGCTCAGCATAAACAACTATAGTGAAATCAGTAGCTAGAAGCAACGTGTCCTAATTCAAACTGGATGTACACGCAAACTGAGAGAAACATTACTCTCTAAATGTAATACAGTTGATATTCTTGGCATGACCTGTTTAAAGCTGCAGCATTTAGTTGAGATACTTTGCAATTTTAAAGTTAGTATTGTATAAATAATAAAATTCTCAGAGGAAGCTATGGATGTTACATAACTCAAGTTTATAAAACTCTGACAAAGGGAATATTAGACAGGAGAAGAAAATTAGTCTGCAGCATCTAACAAGTCAATCTTCAATTCTGATTTTGGTGTTTTAAAGTTTTAACAGTAAAACCACGTGTGCACCCTGCAGCTGTCAGAAGAATACAGTAGCAGAAGAAGACAAACTGTTCGAGCTGGTCACAGGGGTGTTGTGTAATCGATCCATTTATGCCAAATATGATATAATTAGAACAGCCTCTGGAACATTAATCGGACCAACAACTCTGCACTGGAGTCCAGACTAAGAAAATTCATTTATGCTGTCTTCTACACATGACTTGAGCTTTGATTTGCCAGTAGAGAGGTGGATCGATCCTGTTGGTGCTGCCAGCTGCCATTTGAATTTTGCATTGCTGGATTTTAGAGCTCACTGCTGGATTCCAAAATTTAAATAATTAGAAGAACCAGAAGTAGTCAGTTTTTCACCTGCTTGTTTTTGATCAGAAGCCTGTTCACATGTATATAAAGCTCAAACATGGTATACTCCCAGAAAGTGTGATATCTGCCAAGTTTACGTTTACTGTTAAGGGAACTACAAAATTTGAATTTAAATTAAAAAATATAACCTAGACCTTTAAAAGCTTGGCCAATTAAATATCAGTTAAGAATACTAAGGACAGAGAAAGCATCTTTCAAATTTGTCAAAATTTTTTGACTGGGTTGATTAATTCAGCAAAGCATACATTTTTCTCGTCCCTCTTTAACAGGCATCACTGTCATTCACTGATTTATTCCTATTGCTTGATATAATTAATTGTGTTAAGCTAAAGTCAATGAAATTCAACACCAGCAGTTTTTTCACATGAAAAGTAGAAAAAGGGGAGAGATCATGCAGCCAGAAGGCTTTAAAAGTAAAAGAACAGTTCCTGGAAATGTTGAGTTTAATTAGCAGTAATCGAGAAAATGACACAGTAGACTTGACTGAAATGACTTAGGGAACAGAATTTATATTCTGATGGGACTCTTTTAATCATTTTATAAAAACAGCCTTGCCCAGTGTTTCCCAGTGCCCTACTCAGTCCTCTCTGCCTGGTTGCTCATCCACTTGACCTGGATCAGCTCCCCAAACCTTCTATAAATCTTCATTTTAACTGTTGTGCATGTGAATTCAGCAGCAGTTCAAAGCTTCATGTCTGTAAAGTCAAAGTAGAGGTAACAGTTAACAGACTCTGAGTATCTTAAAATCTTATCTGAAACAACACAATGTGTTGCATGCCACCAGTCATTAACAGCTGCCAGATATTCAACTTCCATAGGCTCCTGAAGCACGCTGAATGGACTTGATGACTGCCATGTTTGCTTAAAGAATATACATGCTTTCACAAGTTGCTCTTTTAATGATTGATTAATTTGTGTTGATTGTTTTTTCTACATTTAACAGCTTTTGTATAAAAAAAAGTACTTATTTATTTGACATGGACTGCGATGGGCAGGGATTCAAATAAAAAAAAGTTCAAGTTACGACAAGAAAACATAAAAGAAGCCTCTGTGTTTTTTATCATAATTTTCATTATTGACAATTAAACTAAATATGCAACACATTTTATAGGAAGAAATACAAAGAATGCATTTCAGTTGTAGTCAAAACCCTCAAAAGTCACACAAAATTACAGAGGATTTAATCTTTGGACTACATGGTCAGACTGATCATGTGCAGGAATGTGAGCCAGATATTACAGCCCAACACCTCTGAAACTGACAAAGAAAAGAAGCAGGAGAACATACAGAGATTCGTTTTAGCTACTCAATATGTTTACATAGGTCTGAGCAATATGAACAACATCAGATCATAATAGTTTTGAACAAACACCTTGATAATTGGTATTGTGACAATATTGTGAAGATGACTATTTGTAATTTTACATCATTACAATATCAGATTTGATGAATAATCATCAGTATTGTGGATATATTGACTATGACAATATCTAGTCTCAAATCATGATATCAATATTATATTCTTTCACAGCGTGAGAGGGCACAGTAATGTTCTCCCACCCAGCCAGCCCACTGGAGTGGCTGTGGAGACAGCTGGAGCAGCCCTCTGCTCCACTGCACATTAATCCCCCTGAGATTGTTACTCTAAGGCAGTTAGCAGCGCGGCTGCTGGACACCGTCAGGAGGTAACAATCAATTGTGTGGCCACCCGAGAGAGAGAGAGGGAGATAAAGAGAGACACAGAACAGAGAGAGAGAGATCATTAAATATGATCTGGGGTTAAGTGAGAGGCACATTAGGGCCGCGTTTAAATCACAGACAACGAGCTGCAGTCGACACAACAGCACTATGGACGAACATTCCACTGATTGACGTCCGATTTGATGGGAAAGGAGGAGGTGCTGGGACATGGGTGTGTGATTGTATGTGTGTGTGTGCGTGTGAGAAGTGAGTGTGTTTGGGGCGCATATGTTGGGGGGTGGAGTTGGCTGATATTAAAGCAACTTATCTTGCTCTTCCCTCTGGGTGGTGAGGGAAAAGGGAGTAAAAAGAGGAGCCGAGGAGGAAGGAGGGTGAGATAATTTGCTGTTGGATTCTTTTTTTCAACCCCCCCTGCAATCTCAGTCAATTACACAAGTCCCATAATTCAATAGAGCGAAACAAGGAAGTTGCCGGGGAATTCTAATTTCATTTCAGAACATTTATCCAAACAAATTAGACAAGTTGCGACATTAAAAGAGAAGCTGGCAGTGTGGAAATGAGCGCTCTGCAGTGCATCAGCAGGCTTGTGTGTACAGATGCAGAAAGGGACGAGGCAGTAAGAGCAACCAGCACCTGTGACGAATAGCGTCGATGGACAAACTGTAATGTGGCTAATATCTCCAGGCTGGACCGCGTACTGTACAGCAGCAGCCACCGCCACCACCGCCACTGCCGCCGCCTGCAGCTGCCTGGCCCTGCCAAACGCTAATGTTTTATTTTGCCTTCGAAACTGCCAAGCTCGTTTTTCATCACCATCACTGTCAATGAAGCGTTATTCATTGTCAAGCTAAGCCCTCTCACTTGCGCAGCTATCTCCGCTAACCCAGCAATGAACTCCTAAATCACTGCAGACTAGGATTTGAATATTTTACCACATAATTGGAGCTTTAACCTAATCTAGGGGCGCGGGAGCTCCTCTTCAGTTTCAGACGAGGAGGACTCAAAAGGCACATCAGGATCCAATCGCTTGTAATAATGAGGAACTTCTCACAGTCTGTGAGCAAGCATAATTACCACTGATCCAGATTAAGGCTTTATCTGAGGCCCGACTGCCACTCTGACAAACAGCAAACACTGGCTTATACCATAACCAGGGAGCAAGATTTTTGCTATTATGTCCTTCTATTTTCAGCTGTGGATTTTGTCTCAATGCAGACTGTTTATTTTGGAAAATCAGGAAGTGTCTTGTGGGAGAGGGAATGGGATGAGGGTGGAGTACAAAGAGGTTACAGCGATTAGGAGCATTGTGTTCGGATTGAAAGAGGAAAAAGAAAGAGTTTTGGAGATGGAAGCTTACTGTATATTGAAATGACAGCAGCGGCACAAGCAGCAGCGTACAGCTGCACACAGTGGAAAGCTAATAGCACCACTGTACACCAATTTGCTCCATTTTAGCATCTCTGCTCCAGTTTATTGTCTGTGACTGAATGATTTCATCACTGCAACAAGAGAGACATTACTGCACATTATGGCTGCTCAGTCAATTTGTTTATCCCCATATAAATAGTATATCACATGACTGACAGATGTCATGAGATTTCCAAAACTAGCACCACCAAATCATTAAAGATACACCTCCTCCCTCCTGCTCTCAAACACTCCCAACAGAAGAGTGTTTGTGGAGCGCCTCTGTCAATCAAAGCTTACTGCCGCCGACTGTAATCTATATGTAAGTCAGCTTAAAAACAAACACATTTGAAGTTGTCAGCTTCCTGCACAACGCTGCCATGCTATCATGTCAATCAAAGCGCCAGCGCGTCTGCTTGCTATCCAGCTCTCAGCCGTCCTGCAGCTCAAACCGTTTGCCTGTCAGAACATCACAATGTTCAGTTGAACAAGGGTTTGCAGCGTCACGTACTCGCTCCAGAGGTTTCTCAACATTTGTGTGACCTTAGACTTTTGCACCAGGTCAGGATGAGTGCAGAATCATCCCTCAGGGGTAAGAGAAGTCTGTTGTCTGATGAGGGGAATACACTGTCCTTCACAAGCTTCTGCTTTGAGACAGGACAAGGCCCGATGTATCTGAATGACAAAATTTTCTTTCTAAAGTCCTGCCTAGATGAGCATCCCCTCACTAGCTGGCCTTTCATGAGTTGTTAGTCTACCCCAGGGCCCAGCGATTGAGGGGTTTGAGGGAGGTTCAGAGATGGCACCAAACTCTCAACCTCAATGTCTGTGGAGAGATGACAGGGAGAGAAAAGCCCTGACAACCATTCTCGACACCCAGCTTAGCGCTGTTGCACATCAGCACACCAATCTGTCACTTCCTCACGCCTTTGATTTACAGAAGCAGAAAATGACGCAAGTTGGATTAGCCGCATTTATTCCACTTTTCAGACATGTCAAAAACTAGAGGCTGAGTATGTGCCTGCCTCAACCGACTGATGGGCAGCTGCCTGGCTGGCAACGCGTTCCCCAATGAGAGTCAGGGTTTGAAGTTGGCAGCTGCAACTTCTTCCAGTCCTGACATCTGTCTTTTACCTTCTCCTCTCACTGTTGCAACCTGTAAAAACAGAGGTAAACAAACCCTGCTACCATCTCAGATCTATCTCACTTGAGGCAGCAGGAACCAGTGTTAGCTGCACAATGCTATTATGATGGATGCTTTATAAGTGTTTTCATCACAGTTATTGTCCAATCAGTAGCTACTGAGAAAAGAAGAAGTGCTGTTGAGGATTTGCCTGGACAGACAGCGGTTAACATCTCAACTCTCGAGCTGCATTAGAGGGGGATTAAGAGTACAGTACAAAAGATTGATTATCATTATGAGCTTTGCTCTCGCAGCTAGTTGGCAAGACCGGATCAAAGGAGCATATGGCGCCATCAGCTAAACAGGGTCAAAGAGTTAGAAAAAGAAAGCAGCTTTGTAATGTTTATGATTCAAGAGGAAACACAACCAAACATTGTAACCGATCTTCTGTGTATTTGCATACTTGCAGAGAAGTCATTTTTCAGGCACCAGAGAACCACGAACTCACCGTGGTGTATTTGCCAAGCTGGCAGAGGGAAGGGAAGGTTTCTTGATGGGCCTTGCGAATCTTTTCAATGATGATCTCCAGCTCTGCTGTCAGCTCGTAGCTCTCTGCCAGCTCCGGCTTTGGGCTCTCCTTCTTCTTCTTATTCCTGTCGTTTCGAACAGCTGAAGGAGAACAAAGGATTAGGATTAGCGTCAACAATGACTTGCAAATGGATGACTTGATCACTGAAATGAGCATGCTGGTGGTTTGAAACAAAATAACAGAAAAAGACAGAAACAACAGAACTTTGCTGCTAGTAAGCACTTTTTTTGGGATTACTTTTAAGAGATGCAGCAAGTTGTTGAGTTATAAAATAGGACTTTGCATGAGTCAGAAAGTTTCTATCTGCAGTTCCCTCTGTCAGCTCAGTCAGTCTGTCAGCTTAGTGCCACTGGCAAAGTCTGAAAAATGGAGACAACAAAAGTGCCTAGACAAACTCAAGTGCCTAATAAGCAGATTGGGTTTTGGTGCGGCCATTCTCAAATACTTAACTTGATCAGATTCCTCTAAGTGCTATGTTGAGGCTTTTTTTTGCAGCTGGGTAAGTTTAGGTCCACGGTGCTAAGTAATATTGAATGGGGAATATGGTTAGCTCTAAAGGTCAGAAGGACAAAACAGAGTCTGGGATACAAATTAGAGTATTTTACACACACACACACATGCATATGTGTGTATTTTATATTTCACACACACATGCATTTAACTGCTGGTGAGCAAAGATAGATGTACACAATGCATGTTTAATTCTTTATGAAATTTGGCTTTCTGAATATTACATGAGAAAGGAATTGCTTTCAGTTTGTTTAAGCATCAAGGATACAAGAATGTTTTTTGTGTGTGAAGAAACAGTAAGAGTAACCTTAATTTTGTCTATTTACAAAAAAACCGTAATACATTACACTTTACTTGCTTATAGGTTGCTTTCAATTCTACCATGCACAGTGTTTCGGTCTGGATCTTCTCTCTTTTGTTTTATGGCAGCTGGACAGCAAAAAGACACAGTGCCTTGCTCTGATTAATACATTACATTTAGAATTTTTTTAATAACACTAAATTAATCAGAGCAGAAACTCTGAAGAGAGAATCCCACAGTAAAAACAAGCAGAAGCTACAAGAAAACCCTGGCTGCTGTGCTTGTTGTATTTAAAGTGCATGCTGAGAGTCCACAGAGTCCTTTGCCTCATTATGTGAAGATCTTTGATGTCTGTCACAGCAGGCGATTCAAACAAACCAAACAGGTTTATTACTCAACACACAGCTTGATCATCCCAACATCATACGTCTCTGATCAGTTGCTCCCCTTTAAAATAACAAGGAACAGAGCTTCAGGGAAAGAGCTGGGCCCGATTTCAGCTACGAGGCACCTAAGGGACCCTCCCTAGCTGAGAACAGTCACATTCCCTGCCCTAGTTTGCAATAAAACACTTTAAATTTCACACTAAAGCCAATTTGTGATCCTTTATTGCACTAACATGGTTGTATTGAAAGAGAAGAGATCTGTTAAGTCTGGGTTGGGGATTATCCAGAACAGGTAGACAGTATTGATATGTGACCACGTTGAGCTTTAATGCATTACAAAATTGAGGCAAGAGAATCTTCTTTCCATGAGGCTCCCCATGCATGAGAGAGCACACCCACATCAACACCAAATACCATCCACTTGGGGTTCTTTGGGCAGCTGTAATTACACTATTCAGTTTTAACTTGTTCAAACTGAACCAAAACATTGTTTAGAACAACAATGGATTAAATAAATATGTATAATTACATTTGTGATTTTGAAAACTTTTTTGTACAGGAAATAAATCGAGCCTCTTTCAGCTTCTAGTTTGCTTTAAAAGCCTCTCATCAGCCTTGTTTCCAGTATTGTGAAGTAGTTGTGCCAATGCTGCATTCACACCATGTTGTCAGGATTTGAAAAAAAGCAAGACTTCCTGTGGGACTACAAAGCTTCCTCCTTAACCTAAATTAGCTGCTTATGTTATATAACATATATCTACAGCAATTTGTTCACCAAACATCACTAGCATCTTTAAATGAGCTAAATTTATCATATTAATTCACAGCTACTTTACCACAAGTCTGTCAACACTTTTTTCGTAGCTGTCAGCACTGTACCTCCAGCACTTCTGATTTAGAATGACAGATATTCTGGGATTAATACTTTTTTCTTAATCCACTACTTACAATTACAGTTTGAAGAGTATTAAAACGGCACAAATGTGGCAGCACTCCACAAACTCCAGTAGCATCTGGCAAGCATAGCTACACAAGCAGAAGAGAGAATGTATTTAAAAAAACAAACCCAATGATAACAGTCCAAATCCTGTTCACCTGTCCAGCTGGCAACACTGGAGCCTTTCTAAACATTATTAATTTTTTTTCTCAGGGGCTTATTACAAACATTACAACCCATAATCTTAAATCCTTGTGTGCGAAACATATTGGCTCAACAGAAGAGATAAGGCCATGTATGTGATGAGGGGTCATGGTTAGCTCAGATTGAGACTCATCAGCGAGTGTTTTGAACAGGATACATTTTCATGGATGCTGTTCTATTTTTAATGAGCAAAGCAATAATTTAATATAGATTAAAGATATTTGGGTGATATGATGGATATAATAAGGGTCATATCCACCTGTCAGTGTTACGCTCCTTTATCAGTCGGGTGGCTGGATAAAAGATGACTATTTTTTCTAAATGCATGCTATACTCTGATCTCAGAGTGTGTGTGATTGTGTCATTAAGGATAAGTCCCCAATAGAATGTGGACACATGCTCAAAAAAACAAACAAAAAAAATATTTGCACAAAGAGCTTATGCACACTGCATTCAGTTCCTGCGTTAATACTAAGATCCAGCAGCTGTCTTTCGGACCAAATCAAAGACCAGACTTAGTATGTTGATGGTCAGAGAGGTTATGATATTGACCTATTAAAGTGCTTATCCCTATAATCAGGCATTAACCCAATAAGAAGTCTATATATATAGATATAGATATATATAGAGAGAGAGAGAGATAGATAGATATCTCGTCTGCTCTATCAACTATACTTTATACCTTGAACTAGTCTCTCCTGATTAAAATGATGCATGTTGCATGCATCAACATAATTCAGCAAAAATATAAATATATCAGCTGAGATCCTATCAAATTATGTAGGTACTTTCAAATACACAAAGTCTTAGAGTCAAATCAGTCACAAATTGGGAGGCCATATGTTGTTTATATCCCACATCTTACATTTTAATGCTTCAACACCATCAGATCATTAAATCAAAAGGAAAGAAGAATCAGTACAATTTTATGTTTCAGGGAATTAGACTAAATGTTTTGGTCAGTTATGGCCTCATGCACAGTGCTGTCACTTGTGAGAAGCAGCAGTATGTGCTGACATTAATCACTTTATACATTCTGACCTACATGTGCGACCTATATGCCCATCATGAGGCAGTGTGTATATGTAAGTGACTTTCCACTACATCAGCTGTGTTTTGATCGGTTAGTAAAGAAAACTTGGACAGTGACAATGTAAATTATATAGGTCATAATAAAACTGAGATGAATATTAACAATGACTACTTTTTTCTTAACAAGTGGAAGAAAACAAAGGGGGTCTGACTGACATGAGGAGCCTCAGGCTCTACTGCTCCATCAGGAGAAGCTCCTATCACATGGACAGTGAGGTAGCGGCTAGACTGAAGGAATGGAGACCTGCCAGGCATCTCTCCAGTGCACACAAACAAAGCCAGTATGCTCCCTGTATGGCCCACATATGGCCTTTACAAAATGAGATATGGGAAGGAGAAGGAGCAAGAACAACAGTAAGAAAACGCTTCTGATAAATGTTTTGACAACAGACAGAAGAATTCAAAATAAATGATAACAAAAATAGTGTCCTTCCAAAGAACACATGTGAAAATTACGTTTCTATATGTGATATTTATCATGTTCAATGTCCAAAAACCACAAAGTCACACACGAAATCTCTCACACACTTATCACAGTATCTAAAATGAACCAGAAATTATATTACATTGTGTAAATTTTCTATTCACATGTAAGTGTTTATCTTAAACTTGTGAAAAAACCTGAAAAATCAGATGTGCTCATGTCATGTGATTGAATAAGTCACATATGAAATACCTAAAAACCACAAGGTCCTTTAAAATCACATGAAAATCTGGTTTCCATACTGACACTTGTGGTGACAGTGTATGAGAGCTGTTTGACAGACTGTCAAAAAGCTTAAAAATCCCTGACTCACACCCACTACATGCTGGGATTGCCTGTGTTTG
>JAPZDZ010000008.1:20086885-20106772 GCA_029783805.1 Acanthurus tennentii | reverse complement strand
GCCAAAAAAGAATCTCATTATCTCCATCTTAATATTTAGATAAAAAACACCAGCTGTAAAGTGTCAACTTAACACCTGGGGCTGCATTCTGGATGATATAAACTCATGAAAAGAACACATAAAACTTTGTCTTCATATTAACTTGTATTTGTTAAGGAAAAATGTTGAGTAAGAATACCTTACACATCCATCAGATCAGCAAGCTTTTTCAAGAAACAGCTGTTTGTGAGACGACAAGAGGACATGACATATAAGGTGATAAAGAGATGAAACCTCAGAGTTAAACATTGTAGAGGGTGATGGCCAATGTTACTAATTGTGTTATTATTTTGCAGTGTACACACTGTGTAAAATGTCGCTCAATTAAAAATTATTTACGAAAGATAAATTTGTCATTTGTTTTGTTGCTGAACCTGATGAAAGAGTGGTAGAGCGGGCATAAGTGAAAACAGATATGCAAACAAATGCTTAGGGCTGTTACTGCATCCATTTATAGCGCACTGTGGGAGTAAAAAAGCTTGCGCATGTGCCCATTTTTCCATAATTAATAAAACAGATTGAGGTGTACCACAGCAAAAATAATGCATGTGTATATCTTTGAGTGCAAACCATTTCTAGTTGTAAATCTACAAGAAACTTTATGCTTTCGATGTCAAATCTCCTGTTACTAACTAAAACAACAGAGAAGAGACACAGAGGACACAGAAAAAAACACCCAAAAAAACCCATGTGAGGGGGGATGGTGCAGGCTGATAGCATAGAAAGGGGGATGGTCCACAATCTGTTCATGTGTGAGTGTGCATGTCATTTGTCATAGTGTGGTGACGAACTGTGTCTGGCGAGGGGGTTGCGGTCGGCACAGAGGATGGCGAGCGATGAGATGTGATTTAAGAAGACAGGGATGTGGCAAGTGCGTCCCCCACACACCCAGGGCAATCAATTACTACTGCACTCCGAAGCAAATTACTGCTAGTATGAGCAGATACATCCAAATGATGCATCGGACAAGAGCCCATGAAAATATATTGCTTTTTAATACCCACAAAAGGGGCAGAGGGAACCCATGCAGGGCAGAGACTCTCATCACAGCGTAGTGCCAGCCATCACTGCTCCTCACTTCCACATGAAAAGTCTCCTCACTCTTATCTTTGTGAGATTGGCTAATTGAACTCTGTTTTCCATGTAAATTCTTTCACCTTGTTTCAGGTATCTGTGAGGTGTTAAAAAAGTTTCAAGGAAGTCCAGTTTGAGTATTCGATCCACGAATGTAATGTTTCATTAGATGTTGAAAGTCTGCATAAATAAAATCCTGTTTTTTTCTTCTGGAACCTTTTGTTGGCTGGAATGTCAAAGTGATAGTTTTACCACAATGAGTAGGCCTGTGCTTTTGTGCTTTTGTCTGACTTTACTTCTCAAGCTTCTCCAAAAGGGGTTACGAATATTCCTGATTAATTTGTAAATTTCTTATCAGTAACTACAAATAAATAACAAAGTGTCCTCATAAAGCTTGCTCTGTCTAGCTAATTTTCAAAAATGACAGCAGGATAAAGCAGAAAATTTCTCTTTAGAAAGTTGTAACCAGTACCAGAAAATGGTTTGCGTTTTCATTTGACAGACGACTTTACGTTGCTCTAAACTGTTATGACAGTCACTTGAAGGACCTATATATGTCTGTATTATCTGAATGGTCAGGCAAACACTGTGTTAAATCTCGGCTAGAAATTAATGCAGTATGTTTTTTCTAAAGAAAAAAATCTGGCTCTCTTAACTCCAGCTCTTTCTGCACTCTACACTCTACGGACAGAAAGCCTTCGCTCTCAAAAACTGGTTTAAAAAAAATGAATGACACCCGTCCATGGCAGCTCATTCTTTAAGGTTGGATGCATCACTTTTTTTGACATCAACCACCAACTTCATTTTAAAATCAAGAACTAATCAAATGCAGGCAGAATAGAAATGATGAAAGTTCTTATTAATACCTGGTGTAAACACATACTGCCTGTGATGAGACGTCATTATCTAGATGATGTATTCAGATATAAATGTAATACCTGGTGTAAATGAGGCCCAAAGTACACGCTCTTACGTTACGGCCTCATAAAGCTGATATGTCAACATAAAAAAAACAGGTATTTGCACATGAAGCTAAAAAGTAGAAACATATTGTCACGTTCTTAAGCAGTTATGTCCAACATGTTAGCAAACAGTTACTTGTTTAGACACCCAGCAAACACTGAGCAACATTAGCATTTACTTGATAAGGCACCCTGATAAGTCATGGTCTTTTTCAGTCAACAAGTCTTTGTTTTGACTCCATGATAAGAATAAGAATTTGACTTGTTCACATCCACTGGATCCCCAGTGATCCACTGAAGTTAGTGATTAAACATAACTTATTGAGATTTAAGTGTTTAAATTTTTGCCATGCTTGACATTTTTCGATTTGTTTGATTGTTTGATCCACTAATGAATTTACTAATGCATGTGTTTTTTATGTGTTTTTGACCTAACAATTTTCAGTTAAAAGCTCTTCCATATAGCAATTTTAAATAGGCTCAAACAGGTAAATGTTAAAGGTTAAAGTCCTGATGTCAGGTTTCCCTGTAGCTCATACAGTAAATGCTGCATTACAATTGCACATTACAGCCACAGATAATTAATGGATGCTTTTACAGATGCTGATGAAATCCATGTTAAACATCAGGAACAGAATAACATAACCTCTTTCCAGCTCCACTGGTGTGGACAAAATAGGTCAACGAGACTAACTCTATTAAAATGATGGTGCTTGAAATGGGGTCTCTGACATGAAGATGTGCGAGTGCCCTCTGCACAAACCATCGAATTTCAATCCAAAACAAAAAGCAGGAGTGTGTGTCAGGCACACCTCCTCCCAGCCACTGTGTCAGGCTTTGGGGGAGCACTATGAATCAGCGAGTGTTGAGTGTTTCTCAAGTGCTCTCCAGAGTGTTAAACCAACTGATGAAGGGTCATTGAGTGGAGCTCAGACATGCTGTTAAATACACTCTTCACAGCACAAGCCTACTGTCACACACCCATTCGTCGACCTTCCAAGACACTCATCTCCCCCTCTTTTAGTCAATGAGCAATGTCCCACCCTCCGTCTTTTGTCCTCTTTATTCCCTTTTCTCATGGCTGCCTCTAGCATCCTGGTGCAGCACTGATTTTTTTGTTCTGCTTTGCGCTCTATCTGGATGTTGTATGGATCTGCGGCAGCAAACGTGGACGGCAGCCGTTTTGAGGTGCCGCTGGCCAGCCATCTGTGAGCTGCCAGCCTCTCCACAGTGTCTCTTTGTGCAAACAGATGCAGCGGTAAATAAACACTATCTATCTAAAGCCCACGTGGTGCAGCCGCTTGCCACAGCACTTAACATGGCAGCTCTCTAACACTAACCAGGTGGGTGTTCAGCAACAATGATAATTCTTCGTTGCCGACAGAGTGCTGAGTTTAGACTAATGGTTCTGATGGGACGGGAGGGCAGGGGGAAGGAGGGGAGGGTGTCAGATGGAAAATCTGCATTGTGAAAATCTGACCTTGGAGCAGGAGGGGAATGAGAGTGCCACATGCATGCATCAGTGCTGGTTAAGGAGCTTTTCCACACTGACACAATTAAACAAAGAAAAGAGAATGAAGAAAAAGAACATTTTTGGCTTATATGCATATTTAGCATTAAGCACTAACTGTTTTAACTATGTGCATCCGCTATAGATAAAATACATCAGCCAAGAAATAACTTGAGAATGTGGCAACTGAAAATTTGGCTAGTCGAAGCTTCTGCAAAAATCATCCTTCTGTTCAAAAACTAACGTCACTCAAAGTCTCGTTTCTCCTGCAACATCATGAGATTTCACTTAACATTTGATGCCTAGAACATACACAAAGACACAAACAGAGACACACACATACATAAAATGCTGTCTTGTGACCTGCTGTGTCCTCCTTGCTGCCTGTCATGTGGATAAAGACACTGTATATCTGTGTGCACTAGATATCTGTGGATTTTATTGTAAGAAATGGTGATTTACTGACATTTTGTAAATAAGAAAACCTGCTTGCAAAACAATGTTGCCTTTGTGTTTCAGTCTCAGCAGCAATTCAGTTGTCTTCAGGGGCACATGATAGCACGAGCCCAGTATCCAAAAACAGATGTTCAGTCCCATCTGGCTCAGGCCTCAGACTGAGCTCCTAACCCTGCTTTCATTAGAAAATAACTACCACTACAAATATAAACTTTCAAGTGATATTGATTTCTCAGCCATCAGGAAAATAAAACCTTAGATTGTTCTGTGATGTTTCTAAAAAAGCAACAGAAAAAATTTTAAATAGCTCATGGTAGATGTCATGGCTCAATGTATTGTTGATATAAAACAGTGAAAAATGCAGCTTTAATAAGAGTGGTTTGTGTATGCCAAACGAATTTTGGTGCAAATCAGGAAATCTGTGTGAATTATTTCCATCTGGGGCAAAATAAAGCAAAGCACTGATCTAAGTTAACAATGTTTCAACTTGAACACAGACTTCCAACTTATATCAAACATACCTACAATTCCTAATGTACACGAATAAAAAAAGGAAGAATACTGAGGAAAAATACATGAAGTCAGTTTTTGGTGCGTACTGAAAGTCTGAGCTAGAACCAGGATGTTGCCTACATTTTTTTGCCTATAACTTTTAATTTACAATCTGAAATCCCTACAGGAGTGATAATGTCAGTCTGTCTGTCCAGAAATATGGTCCAGATATTGTGGCAGGCTGTTATGAAAACTTATACATTAAAGGCCTTGAAAGGATTCCTAATGATTTATGGTGACACTGATGGTATTTCTGGCACTACCTGAGGACTGAATATCTTATCTTAACAAACAGTTATCAGTTATTTGAAAAACACTGTGGCATTGGAATTTACAATAGATATGAATCATGATAAGTGACCTCCCACAGTTTCTACTCAAAATAATATGACAAATGCATCTGCTCCGCATTTCCACACTCTAATTAACACATTCAGTATATCTCTTTTATGGTGTCTCATAAATGTGTGGCACAATATCAAACCCTTTACGAGGAAAGCAACGTCCGGTCCTCATGGACCTTTTGGAGTCAGTGTTCACAGCAGGAAGCTAAAGACACCACCACATCTCCTACATCCATGAATATAGAAAAAAGGGAATTTTCCCCTTTTCATCAATGGCCCTGTCGGGGGGTTTAGCCTGAGGATATCAAGACATCATCTTTTCCACAACTCCTCTGCTGAGGTGTGAAACAGCATAAGAGAAAAGAATTGTCTCGCCTTGGAGCTAATGGAGCATGAAGTGGACCTGAGCTATAAATGCTGATGCAATCAAAGGATGCCAATAACCTGTGAAATGCAAACTGTTCCCATGGATGACAATGGAGCAGGGGGAACATGAGGGCACTGACGGCAGCAAGTCACCAGGTTTCAAACACAGAGTGTCTGAAAACTCTTATTATATATAATAATGTGATTCACTTTCTGCATCATTTTTTAAAAAAAACTGCTCAACACATTTCCTAGTTTCCACTGGAGTGCATGTTGAATAAAACTTTGTGAATAATGCAACTCCCCCTCACTGGCTGTAATAGTGGCTAGTATAGGGAACATACAAGACTGAAAAATATTCAGATCACCTACACTAATGTAATGATTACTCCACTGCTGCAGCTCTGACTCAGATGACTGATCATCTCCATATCATGCTAATAACAATAAAGCCATTACAGTGATAATCCAGTGCAGCTGTTGACTGACTGAGATCTTATGTGACAGATAAAAAGCTTTTCATTCATATTAATTGTGAACTTTTCACACCCAGACAGAATTAGAAAGTGGGAAAAAATTAAATAATTAATTGCAATTTAATAGACAGGTCTAGATATTTTAAAATTGTTAAAAAAAATACTGGGATGTCTTGGTGTATGTAATTAATTATATTAAATATTTCTTATTTTTAATAAAATAAAAACGTAAGTCAAAAAACAAATGAAATGCCAGCAAGTGCACTACAGTATTGCTTTAGAATACTCAGCTCCATTGTAATTTGCATTTGCTGTTCATTTGCATTTAATATCCTGTTCTCTCCCATCAATCTATTACTGGAAACACTTGTTTTCAGTGTGTGCTGGGAACAGTACTGAATAATGTCTTCGTGCAGCAAGAAATATAACAATGTGTGGGGACATAAAGTCTGGTTTAAAAAAATCTATTCACAGCAAACATTATTACTTGTCACAGTAGGAAAATCCCAGGTGCTAATAATAGCATGGAAGTTTTTATTCAGTTCTAGTCACTTCTCAGTAATTTTAGAAAAGCAGCCTGAAACAGGAGCAGCAACATGAAATTCATCCACCATTTCTTTCAGTTAATTCATTGATTCTATTTACTCCTGTCACATGTCACATGTTAAATTATGTTTTACACACTCACAGGTGTTGCTTGATTTGACCTCTTTTGATCTGTGTGTGAGTTCTGAAAATGCCTAAAATTTTAAACAAAGACTGAAAATGACAGAAGATGTAATGCTAGATTGTGATAGAAGAGTTGATGCAAAAGGAACAAAATCCCCCCAAAACACAAAACAAATAAATTAATCATGATACTCATAAAGTCTGTAACATCAGACACCAAAACATCAGATCTGTGTGGAGCAATATACGAAGACCGAAAAATTCCTCAAATTAATACATGAAACAAAGTAAATGCCATATTTCAATCATCTTTTCTACATTAAAGGTTTGAATGGCTCTCTTTTCATTAAATGTATAATTAGGTAATCTCCCCATTTTCTTCTGCAATTAAATAAAAGCACCTGATATCCCAAATTATGAAACAGTATTTACAACATTGCTTACAACTTCTAAAATCCTAAAACTGCATGAAATTGCAGAAAGAAAATGGGGTGAAAGCTTACAAAGTTTATATGCCAACTGACTGCTCTTTCAAAAATAACCAAATGTGTTTTGAATGCCAGATTATTACAAGAGAATACAAAATCAATTATTTCTTACTCTGTTGTTGCATTTTACATTGGAGCTTTATCACTGCACTGTGTTAAGTGTAGTTCAGACAGCAGAGTATCCTTTGAACTCGATAACAGGACTGTTTTACAGGATGGTTTTATGAGATATACAAGATAAGGACAACATTTAATAGAATATATAGCTTGATATTAGCATCGAATATTAACTCAGTCAACTGAACTCTATAATATTGGTGGATTCAAAGGTCTAAACCAAGGTAAATATGACTATTGGTTTATCAAAAATGTATGTGCAGAAGGAGTTATGGGTCATTTGTTGTTATTATTAGAAATCAGTTTTTAAAACCACAACTTCTAGCCAAGTGGAAAGATCACTGGTCAAGTAAAGCAACAGAATTCAGTGTCAATGTCCTCTTAAAGTCACAATATGTATACTTTCAGTGTTGTAAAAGCTTTTATTATTATTATTATTATTATTATTATTATTATTATTATTATTATTATTATTATTATTATTATTTTAATTAAGTTATGTGACCAGGGGTTGGTAGTCTTATTTTATTCACTGACACAAGGTTTATGATCTATATTCTTGTTAAACTAAAATAACCTATAAATGACATTTTGTATTGTTTTAAAAAAAAGTTGTCATTTTCAGGGGAACTAACCTCTAAAACAGAACCTCTAAAACAAAACCCAGTTGTTCGTCAACCCCTCCATGCCTATATTTTAATTTATTCCATATTAATACACTGTGTAAATGGGTCTGAGACTCACACTCTTTGGACATTCCCACTCCAAAGCACTTCTGCAGGCGGCAGTACTGACAGCGGTTCCTTGTCACCTTGTTGATAATGCAGTTCTTGTCCCGGTGACACGTGTATACCATGTTCTTCTGGATGCTTCGGCGGAAAAAACCCTAAGGAGACAGACACAGACAGAGAGGAGGCTGCTTTATTAAAGGAAGACACTAACCTCATTTTGCCTCTAATCTCCTTTAGCTGCCTATTTTTTAAAACATCCACACAGCTCCACTGAAATTCTCCTGCCACTGGATATCATAATGTCATGACAGTCTGTATAACAACGTGCTAGAGGTGTGTTTTCATTGCCATTAAGGCCGAGAGAGAAAAGAGAGTCGATGTGTCCCTGCTGGGAGCTCTGTGGAGCTTCAAATGCTGGATTTACGCTCAGAAACAGACTAGTAGTGGGAACAGAGTGAAGAACCTCAGGGTATCAAACAGTGAGGCTGCTGGTGCACTATGGAAGAATAAGTGAGGACTTTGGTTCAGCTGTGAGTGGGGAGCGTCACGTCTGAACTTGACAAGGTGACATTGAGCTTCTGGGAGAAGACCAGAGCCACTTTTCTTTGAAAAGAATTTTTTCATTGTAATTCAGTGGTGCACCAGTGAAATCATGGAGCTTTTTTAGGCTCTTTCAATATTTCAATGTTAAAAGAGACATAAGTAAATAAACAAAGACAACCTTAAACTTCATCAATATTTGGCAGTGGAAGAGCTTTGTAGTAAAAGGAGTGATGATTATATTTTGAAGAAAAGACCCCAGGGAACTACATAAAGCTCAGGAGATTTGCTTTAAACTGATAGTTTTCTAAAATGACAAGAAAAGTCAGGCAATATAGCCATGATAATCACATTTTCAACACTGGGTAACGGTAATGGAAGACTGTATCCCCTTGATTTTGACAAATGTTAATGTTATGACTCTTGTGTATAAGCCTATATGCACACATGAGGGCAAGAGACCAAGCAGGGCCCAGTTTCTGTTTGCTGATTACATTTCCAATAAATCAAGTGAATAATTTCAAATGTATTCACCTGTATAATAGCATGATTTTGGGACTGAATTGCAATTTTATTCAAAACTGAAAAGTGGTAGTATTGGTATGGTAGAGGGGAGCAGTGTGCACTATTACTGCACAATATAAACTGAGATGGTAAGGATGAACCTTTGATACGTTTAGTGATTTTTAAAAAAAAGCTATATTCCTGTGTCCCTTAGTTATTAGTTATATTTTGGTGTCTATGAAAATGTAAGGCAAAAAGTTTAGTCATATCAAAATCTCTTGTTTCCTGAAAAACACAATTTACTATTTATAACACATCTCAAACTTTGGGACTCATGTTTATCCAACCAAATGTAAACTGGAGTTATTAGTTAACATCACCCATTATATAAAACTGCATCTGACTGTTAGCTTGTTGGTTACAGAAGCAAGCAGAGTAATTCCATAGCAGATGATGTGTTCCTGGATGACAATCAGCAAAAAACTGCTCTCTCTTTTCAGGTCTGTTTAATTTTTTTCTCTCTTTTCCCTCCATCCTGATATAACACCACAGTGGAAAGGAAAGTGTGGGGGGATGTCTAATCAGGCCCTGAGCCCTTTTAGAGCAATCCTCCAGTTCAAGTTGCCCGGCCACCTCACTCAGCCATCAGCCTGCATTTAGGCAACAGAAACATAAGTACCCAGTCCTTACAAATACACTTTTTTCACATTCTGTAATATTTTAAAACATGATATCCAAAGTAGATTTTTGAACCATTAGTTGAGTAGTTTGTATATAAAAAAAATGTACCAACAAAAACTCAAACACGCACATTTATTATAGCCTATTAGAATTATTGCAAGGGTAGCAATAACAAAGACAATGTGGATTCTCTTAAAAGTCACAGTACACAGAGCCAGAGGCAAAGCTGAGCTCAGCTATGTTTGTTGCTGATCAAAGTGACAGAGAGCAGAGGAGCATCCATAGGAAGCAAGAGTCTTCAGTGATTTTTCCCTCTTGATATTAATTTGCCATTTCTCCAGGGTCTTTTGCAATGATCGTCCATCATCCAGGCTCTTGTGCACATGTTTGCAGGCGTATTTGCCTGAGGAGCTTCATTCAGTATAAGGAGGGGGTGGGGGGGTTAAAATTCCATTTACCATAGCTGCCTGTGACGGATGGGACCTTGCCTTTTCATTAGTGAAGCAGGATGCATGATAGGTAACAGATTAGATCACAGGACTGAAATGGCTGACTCTGTAGCCCATCTCGTCTCGGCCTCAAGCATCTGTCAACCTCTGGACCACCCTTTTGGTAGCACAGATACTAACCAAAAGCAGCCAATCACCTCTCAGCTTTGATGACACGTGACTGGTCCGAGGTCACCTCCCCTCAGTTGGTATTATTCATTTTCTTAATAGAGGCCTTTATCCTGGCTGATGCAAGTTGAGTGTGTTCATAGACATTACCTGTGAGGTCTGATGGATGACCATGGGAGCGGCCTGCATCGCCATCAGCTCCCATATGAGTGTGTTCAGGTTGGGTGCAGAACCCAAGGCTACTCAGGTACTTATGTCATTCAAAGCTGAGAGCATCCAGGTCACTTAGCCTTGGAAATCTGTGTGTGTGATAAGTGACGTACAGGGTGCTGGAGGTTATACTGGCAGCTGGAGCCGCTACAGTTTGTGTGTTTCGCACCAACTGCAGATGGATTTGCATTTTGTAAGCCTCAGCTATTTGGGGAAGGTTTGTTGACAGTTCAAGGCCTGAGATGCAATACTCCTCAGTCTAACTTTCCTCATCTACATTATGGATATAATACATTAAAAATATATTTACTGATGGGAGGGAAAACAACTTTTGCACAAGAAAGTTAGAGAGAATGTGCTCTTACCAAGTTCTTAGATTTATGCACTAAGGTCTGCTTAGCATTGAGTGATTTCAAGCTCTCTTTGGTATATGAAGTAATTAGGTGAAGTTTTACCTAATGAGATTCAACTGGAACAAGGTCTAATAAGACCATCTTTAAAAACAGCTTGTTGAATTGCCCCTAGGAGAAAAAAATATTGTAATTTAGGTTTAAGGCACAGTCTGAGCAGCACTGATAAAATTGAAACTTTTGAACCAAATTTTCTTTACTTTAATTGGCAGATGAATTCACAGAGGTGAATTAAACTATTTGCTGTTTAATTTGAATTTAACTGCACATAATGGAGATTATGGTATAGTGTTGATGGTGCTGCCCTTAAAGGGAAAGGCAACAGTCTATCATAATAGCTTGCACCACGCTCTGTGAGCTGCAGGAGGTTTGAGGACAGTTCAAGGCTTGAGCTGCAACCGCGAGATTTTTAGGTGTCAAGCTTATGTGTGAATGTTCCTGATCTATTTTTCCATCAACACTGATGCACATGATTGACACTTGCTGAGAATCATGACAAACTGGAGCATAGTGTGCTGCTGTCTCACTCTTTCCATTCAAATAACAGAAAAAGAAAAAGAAAAGATAGAAAGAGAAAGAGAAAGAGAAATGGGAACAGGTAAGTGTGTACACCATTCTGTCTAGACTGCACTCAGCCAAAGCAATCAGTCAGAGATAATGACTGGACTAGTAAACCCACAAAGTTAAAAATAATGAATAGCCTTGGTTGCAAAATGTATATAAATAGTTATATTTATTTAGTACCTTTTTATTGGGTATCAACCTTCTGTTCAATATACATTTGGGTCCCCCGGTGTTGGATGACAGCCAGGAAGATTTCTGTGTGTGTGCCAGAATTAGTCCAGAGGAAAACGTAGCATCTGACAGTCATGCTGCATGTGGGCCAAACCTGAGCTGAGTTCACAGGCATATATTTAGCTAGAAAAAAATCCCACAAATCTGTTGAAAAAAGTATTTGCCAGATTAATTTTGCTATCTGAAGAAAGACTGCTCTCTCTCATTCCTCAAAGTTGCCCAAGGGGGTGAAGCACCTGGTGGTGTGTGGCAATGCTTATGAGCCCCTGACTGAACGCCACTGTGTTGGAGTTCTCACTGGAGGATGAGAGGGTTGCCTCTATGCCACTAAGGCCACATGCAAGTCCATGTTGTCTGCAAATGGCACTTTGATGGTTTGTCATTATAAACAGGAGTCTGTATGCATACATAGTTGACACAATCCTACATCAAGACTTTACATCAAGACTTTACATTAAGACTGAAGTCAACAGGTGCCATGCAAGGAAATAAAGCTTAAAGCTTTTAGGAGGACTGTTGTATTGAGTACCATAGGGTTGCTAAGCTGCGACTGGACAATTGGGAATTGCTTTCAATTGTTGGGTTCCTATAAATCTAAAATATAAATGTATTTATAGTGTGGTCTAGACCTGCTCCATATGTAAAGTGTCTTGAGACAACTTTGTTGTGAATTGACGCTTTATAAATAAAATTGAATTGAATTGAATTGAATTGACTCTTGATAGAGAAGTTTAACAAACAGTTAATAGTGTCAAAATCATGATGTGGATAGCTGCTGTTTCACTAGGTTCTGTAACTCAAGGCTCAACTCAATCTATTACATTTCTATTAAAAATGAACATGTTTGCAATTTTAACAAAAGTTTTGACTATTAATACCTTAACATGAAAGTTTAATGGTGTGCCTACTTTTATCTTTGTAATGTGGCATTTGCCCATTTATAAGACATGACAAGTCATCACTGTATATTACTAAAGCATGCAATGAATACTGGCTGCTATTGTGTGTGTAATGCATGTGTAGAGGAGGCTGTCTGAGTGAAACTGTGTATCTCCAGTGGTTTCTCAGCAGCAGCAGTGAACAGATGCCGCGACTCTGAGCACTTAATCTCTACAAGCCTCCGGGGTAACACCAGCGTCTGACACTGAGACTCACACAATAATCACAGCTGCTCTTCTGCCTTGATTTTTCTCTTTAACTCCCTCTCTCATTTTGCTCATCTGTATTTTCTTGTTTCTCCTTCCTTTGTCTCCCCTGTTTTTCTCTTCTCCTTTCTTTCCTGTCTGCCACCCCAGGATGTGTTACCTGAGACTGCAGACCACTCTGATATTTGCCAGCACATGTCCTGCAGGTTTACTCATTTGAAGCTTATAAATGTGCAACCAAGGGACCCCCTTGAGCTGAGTGTTGTACAGAGGTGTTTACCTAGGTAGAGTGCAGCGGGGGGGAGGGGGCTGCTGCTGGGCTAAATAAATGATAGATCAGATGTTTTAGCTGTGGAGACAAGCTCTAATCACACACTGAACACAAGGATGCAGAGAACAGCAGAGGTGCTAAACTCAGTTTACCCTTCCACAGTATATGCGTACAGAAAACAGCAATTCTTCAAGATTTTTCTAATATTCTTGAATGAAAACCTTTAAAAGAAGTAGAAGAAAAAAAGCCATTCAAACATGATTTGAGTCCATAATTATTGACCTCACTTGGGTATATGTAGGACAACGGTAGATCTGAAATTCTTAAATGATAAGTTAAAATAAAAAAAACTAATTCAAGGTATCATAAGTAGTTTATTTGTCCTTGTAAAACAGTCACACACAAAAAATGAAAGTTTTCCTCCTTCATGCAACAAATTTAGAACATGCAGGTCTACAGAGATAATTAATATGACAACAGAATAGGTTAAAATAAAATAAAGCAAAAATTATGTAGTATTTTTATTTTTTTGCATTTTGGTTTGAGGGAATGTAAACAACAGCAACAAGATAGCGATGGCAATGTGGTCGACATATTCACATATTCATAAATATGCTCAAACACCTTTTTAAGAATTGCTTAACAAACATCTTTTGAAGGTAAACCTTGTTAAAACAACAAAATTTAATAATCACTATGAAATCATTATCAAATTGTGTAGAAATATTCTATTAAAGTGAGCCAAAAACTCAAACAGTGAGTGTTTTGGGTGGCATGCAGAAGTTGGCAGACATGCCTGCTTTGTTACATTCTGTTTTGTAACACTACTCTCTTCATTGTATCCAGTATTAACTGATATTTCAGAATGAATTTATGCCTTTCCCATCTAATTCATAACACTATTAGGTATAGCTAGGACACAATTAAACGCTAAAGCTAGCTGTTGTCTAATGGTAGCCAGAAAACTTTTTGCTTTATCTTGAGATACAGCCTGATGTATCTCTGGGTTTGACCGTCCACTGTGAAGCCTAGCCCTAGTCCCCTGATTTTGCACCTGCAGACTGTACCTCTTGATGTCATTCCTGCTGTGGACCGCTTAATGAAGGTCCAAGATTGCTGACTTCTATAAGGAAGGGATCTGCATGCTCTTCAACTTTGAACTGAGCGTGTAAATGTTTGAGGGGACTATGTTAAAAAACAAAATGTAAAATTTTATTTTATTTCTATTTTCTAAAATTGACTCCTTCCCCCTAAGTTCTCTTATTAATCACCCCTACATGATAGACTTTCATTGAATATCTATAATCATTGTCTTCCTGATATTGAATTTGTGCTTACATGTACTCTACTACAGTGCTCTTCATACCACAGCTCTTTTCATGCTGTGCTGTAGATAAGGCCGTGTTGAGATGTAATGTCAGGGCATCAAGGGACACGGGCCCAGCCACCTGGGAGACGAGGCCACTTCCCCCTGGACTGATAAACTGCACCTTAACTGAGATCATTATCCAACATCTTGTTATCTTAATGGGCCAGGGATAAGGTGTCAGAGCGACGGCCCCGCCATCTTGGGCCTTCTCATTTACAGATTAAAAAACGAAAGTGCCGCCCATTAATTATTTAGCTACAATCCAACCCCTTGTCCACCTGTCCTCCTCTTTTCTCCCTCTCTCTCTCTCTCTCTCTCTCTCTCTCACTCTCTGTTGCCATCAACTGGCTGTCCAGCTCTTTGGACTCTGCCTTGGTGTTTTGTGTTGCCTGAGCATTCAGTACAGCCAAGGGGAGAGAGGCGGAGTGGCGGATTAGCTTACGCTCTTAATCGTGTCGACATCTTATCACTACCATGGAAAGTGGAGAGGACACTGGAGACCCTGGGGGGTTCCAGAAAAATGAGGAGGAGAGGTAGAGTGAAGAGTAGGAAGGGGTTGGACTGATATTTATCCAGTTTATCCAGTCTGGGCTATTGCTTACACCTGCAGTTCACTGCAAAGACACAGCAGAGTTCAAGTGAGGGACTGGCCTGACAGAAGGAGTCTGGGCAAAAAGTCAAGTCAAGAAGGAAGGATAGACAGTTAAGCTGGTTTTCTAAAATCCCTTTTTGTCCCATTTCAAGACATTTTACAAAACTGTCATATAAAAACTCCATCATTTTATTCTTAATGCTCACACTCAAATCATTTTTGTTCTATGAATACACACTACAAAAGGATGAAAAATCAGAAAGACAAAGAAAGATTTTTACAGCAGTAAGTCTGTAGAACTCATTGCACTGGAGTATTTTCTTCAAATATGTCTAAACTTTTTCGTCTCTCTTAAAACAAACACATGTGACTTTTGTGTCACTGGTCACATATGTTGCTGTGATCTGTTTAAACAGAGACTTTTCCTTTGGTTATTCTGCTTAAATTCTAAAGCCCTAAAATAAAACAATAATTCACAGGAGAAAAGGCAACAAAAACAGGAAACTCTAAAAAGATAAGCAGAAATGTATTTTTTTCTTTAAAGAATATTTTTCAAAATCTAATGACCTCAACTATTAATATTAAGGCATTTGAAGTAGATCACCCCTGGTTTGGAACTATTGTGTTAAAATGTCATTTAATTAGGCTTTTTCAACAGTAGTACTTAGTATTTTATTTCCACTATTTCATATGACTGTAAGGTAAGATGACTTTGCAACCGCAAAAGGACTCAAAAAGGTTTAGTTGTTAATATTTCTGCAAGAAAACTGATGATCTCAGAACATATTTTCATTAATAGTGTGATGAGTCAAAAGAATTTAAGTTTCAGACTTGAGTTTTTAAGCCCTTAAATAAAGTCAAAAACGTGGCCCCCTGCATCAAAGTATCAACAACAGACAGTGTACGCCATGGCTCCCACTCAGGAACACTGCATGAATGAGATGAGGGCAGCAAACAGACTCTTGCGAATATTTCCTCAGGTGTATTTTGAACTAACAAAAACTTCTGCTTTTAAAATAAATTTGAAAAATTTTAGAAAAACATAAAATATTTGTCTGAGAGCTTTAAAAAGAGAACTGAAATAATGAAAATCCTTAGACACTCAGCTGGTAATGGGTGACTCTGCAGGGCCCTAAACATGTTAAATAGCCTCTCTGAAGAATGACAACCAGAAAGGATCAATAAAACTAAGGGGAAAGGCCACTGCAGCTACACATGTGACCAAATGGGTTTTCAAAATGCACAGCTACTTCAGCAATAAGTGTTACTATAAAACTTCTACTAAACAGCAGCCGGTTTTGTCAAACAGCAAGTACAGCAAGTGCAGGGAGGATATCAAATTATCCCCCTTTACTTTCAAGATTCTCCTGAGTGACTTTCTTTAAAGACAACCAGACTGATAGTGAGTGTAGTGGCAACATCAAGAGGAAAACAAAAAAACTTGTCTGCCAGTGAGGTACACTGTGTTAAGCTCCTTTATCTTTTGTGATGAAACCACTGCATCGTTTGTTTGCGACAGACTGAAGGGAGTGTAACAGCAACACAGAAGACAAAGTCAGCTAACTACTACTAGTGAAGGTTAGCTGGTCGCCCCTTTATGCTTAATGAACACATGGAATATAGAGTGCTTATAAAGCTTTTGTGGTTGAGAAAAGTTTTCAAATTTACCCAGAGTGTACTTTGGTTATAAATCAATATTTTGTTCAAACCATAAACTTGCCCTGCTTGCTCACTATAGCTGGAATACTCTCTGTTATCAAATGTGGTTTTAAGTCTGTTGGATAGTATAAAATGCATTAGCTATGAGGTATTTCTCTGCCCCTAAAAGTTGATATTTTTGAAGATTTAAGTTTTCTACCAACAGCAACAGCTCTTTCTCCAGTGAACACATCAAGGATAGAGAGTCTGTGCCAAGTAGGTTTTTTTGAAGCAAAAAAGTGACATTTTGCAGATACAAAATGGGGACAGCAGTAATGTTTTGTTCACCTGCTGAAGGAGCAGAACAACAGGACAAAAAGGAGCCCAGGACTGCACAAAGCCCCGCATTGTTACTGTGGCAAATGTGAAACCTCAACAGATAAGGCACAAACAGAGCGACAGTCAACAGCTACAACATGGAAAACAAGACACAGCTCTCTCAGACCCCTACTCTTCTCTTCTGTTCCTCCTCCTCAATAACTCCCCCACCCCCACCACCTCGAAACCTGATCGGTGTTTATCTGTCCATCCGAGCACCTGAAGTGCACAGATGGACCAGGAGATACAGCAGAGATTGAAAGGGGAATACAGGGAAAGTAGAAGGGAGAGAGCAAATAAAAGAACACAAGGAGGAAGAAAAAGGAGAGATAGCTAGTGAGAGGTCTGAACAGAGGAGCTGTGTGACTCACCCAACCTGCTCTGAATAGCTGCAGAGACAGAAAACCGAAGACCGAGCGAGAGGGATAAAAAGACAACGGTGTAGAGAATGAGGAGGTTTCAGGTCACCCAGTCCTCCACAGACGCCCCACTGTGACCCTATTCTTCAGGTTGCCACTCGCCATTCAGCACTCGTCTTTCGGCCCCGGACCTGGCCGGGGCCCCTGGAGTGATCAGAAGCCATCTTTAAGCTCTCTCTCAGTCTGTGATGGGAGGCCTCTTTTCTGCACATATTAACACTCAGCACACAGAGCACAGACCTGTTGCTGACCTGTCTGCGCTCACACTAACAGTGTCACAGCAGTGTGTTTCTAAAACAAGGACTTTTTTGAGGGTTATGCTCAGGATTTGGTCAGGGCAAGGGTTAAAAAAAATTCTGTCACTGATACTGAGCTCAAAGACAGTACAAACTAGACTCCTAAAACCAAACATAACAGTTAGTCAGCTCACTGCTTAAATATGTAACATTTTGACATTACATTTTAAAAAAAAACACTATAACTTTGTTATATATTTTGATGAGTTGTGAGTTTCCGATGTTTCCAATATTTTCAAAAAAAAATTCCAAGAAACACTAGTCAGAGAGTTAGGCTGGAAGTCGGCAAATGTGATTAAACATAACATCAATAAAACTCAAATGCATTACATTTTCTGTGAACTTTTCCGCCTTACTTAGTCACACAACTTGTCATCTTCTCATCTACAACTTTTGTTCACATTGTCTTTACAGAGAACTCTAGTGGCAGGTATTACATATTGTGTGCTCAACACAGAAATAAGAATGCTGTTATCTTGTAAGTCTCAGAAAGAGAAAAGGTTATTTAGTGAATATCCCAACATGGGGAACTAATCCTTTTTTTAACTGGCCAAATTTTTGTTGGTCCTTTGATGCTAAACAAGTCTAAACAATGTCCAACAATGTTGACTCAGTGAGGAAAGGCTGTACCTCACACCTCTAATGTTTCTGTTTGGATTGATGCAAAAAAAAAAAAATGTCAATTTAAAAAAAAACATGCAAAAAAAAGGCATCTTAAATCATTTTACTTAAATGTGTGCTCTCACTGTAGTTTACCTTTTTAAGATGGAATGTATTTCAAGTACATGCAAGTGTATTTACAATAAAAACTCCACAGTGTACCTTTAATGGCAAACTTGCAAAAAAAAAATCAAAGGACGAAAAGACCATAATTCACAACAAAGAAAGCTGTTTGAGCAGGCGAGCGCTAATTCTCCTGACAAACACTCAGAAGGATTCAATCCTCAAACAACAAATCATCCTCCATATGTGAAATAACACTTCACATATTGTTACTTCCATTAACACAACCTCAACAAACAAGCACGCTCAAGGAAATATAACGCATATGAAAAAAAAAGTCTCTCCTCTTAACTGGCCAGCTGATGATGACTGGAAAAGACATGAAGCTGTATCACCAGTTGAGCAGCAGATTGCACTGCAGGGAGAGGAGAAAGATGTCGTGGCATAACAATCATATCTATTTCCCGTCACACCTCTGCGGCGCTGACCCTCTCTGTTTGATTTTTCTCTCTCTATTAGCGCTCTGGCCTCTTTTATGTTGTACATCGTTGACAAATCACATTATGGAGTGTGTGTTAGCTCAGAGGGGAGCTGTATAGATTATGGTGACAGGCAGAACGCAGGCAGAAAGGGCCCAGCAGATCCATGTCCTATTTTCACTCTCTATCTCTGCAGTAAACTGTCATCTCAAATGGGCTCTTCATCATCACCGTCCGAGTAAATAAAGATATGAAAAACACATGGTAGGAGGAGGCTTATGAGATATGAGGAGGGTGCTTCTCGGCCAAGCACTGCTGTGTAAGTAGGCAGGGGTATAGAGGGAGATAAACAGGGTGGATAACAAAAAGTGATGGATAAATGGGAAACAAGAAACCATAGAGTATTTTTAATTAACAGAAAATTGATTATACCTAAAGTATAAATCATTTGCAGCAACAGATACAAAAATCCTGTACCACATATGCAAGTGCAGATCCCGGAGTCGGTGTAGTCTACCCACAGAGCAAGAAATATGAAAATGCAATCTTGCTACTCTTGCATAATGCATCATTACACAAAAGAGCTTTTATTTTTAGTCCTGTTTTTGTGTTTGTCTGTTAGTCAGCGGGCTTCTTCAAACCAGTGTGCAAAACAGAGATCACCTGCATCAACACAGTGCACCACACAATTATGTTTTCTCAACACAGGAAAAAATAAAAAAACTAAAAATTATTAATATTCAATTTAAAATTCAATTTAAAGACCAATTTTATTGGATCCTGAGTAGGCTTTTCAGACTTGGCTTAAAAGACTCAAGACTCATAAGACTGGACACAATCAGCTCTCATGGTTGGTCAACAGATCATCCTCAGGAACTAGAAGAAACCTGGAGAACCTCCCTTTCAAGACTCAGCAATGGAATTAGGCAAAGCAGCTAAATATGAAAATATGTCATAGAAGCCTGCGATGGACTGGCGACCTGTCCAGGGTGTCCCCTGCCTTCGCCCTAAGTCAGCTGGGATAGGCTCCAGCCCC
>JAPZDZ010000008.1:20050717-20075894 GCA_029783805.1 Acanthurus tennentii | reverse complement strand
AAGGGAGAGGGAGCAAAACCAGAAAACACTTTCTGGCAATGAAAGAAATACTGAAAAGTCCTTCAGGAGAGAAAAAATAATCCCATATTTTTCTTTGGTATAAACCAGTCTTACCATAAAACAAGTAGAGGACCTGAACATTCAGTGGGTGTGTGCTCATAATTTTCAGGTATAATCTGGTTACATCTCCTTCAAGGTTGACTGTAGGCAATAATAACACTCTTAACACACTGAAGCAAAAAAAAAAAAAAAATCAGACTGAATCTATGCAGAGACCAATCCACTGTCTGGAGAACTGGAGAAATGGAGAACAGTCTCTGCAGCATCTCTGCTGATTAGATTACTTTCTTCCGTACTTCATCAGAGTAAACTCAATTACTGATGGTAAGGGACAAGCTCTTATAATTACTGAACCTTCGTCCTTGCATGGAATTCCCTGGCGGTTTAATCTAATCTTTTGCTACATTCACCCTATGTGACTTTTTGCGCATGTTGAATTTGCAGCTTTGCATTTGGCAACTTCAGTGGCTCGAGGGAAGACTTAACAAGTCTGTGGCGAACACAGGCTTGTACGTGAGGATAAATGTTACCTCTGCAATGAGGGATGAGGAAGTAAGATGACCGCCAAGGTTAATTAGAATGAAATGATTTTTTAAATCTATCGATTCTCACTTTTATCTGGGTTTGAGGAGCAGTTTGGGCAGCAAGGAGAAGTCTCTGCGACTTGTTATGAAACTGTGACAGCATCAGCTGCTTAAAAGTTCTGCAGAATCTTTAAGTAGACTTGCATAAAGCTGACATAATGGTGCTGCATTAGGATTTAGAAAAGTTTGCTGGTCTGAATTTCAAGTAGTATTCATCTGAGAGTAAACAACCTCAGTGGGGGAAAGTCAGCCATGGTATTTCTCAATTCTTTAACAACTGCAGTGTGACCTGCTTTCATTGATGAGTACAGACAGAAAGACATTGGTTTTCATTGAAGTCGGGTCATCTCATTGCTCCAAATGCTCCAAATGGTTTCCCTCTGTTGCTGGCAGAGAGCAGTCAGAAGCAGCTTGCACATAAAGCAGATGTATGGTGAGACTCGATACTGGAGGGAAGCCAGTGGTCTGACACACAAAGCCATCTGATGTGGGGGAGAGGGGGGACAGCGATGCTATTGCATTCTGTGCACCTTTCAATGCATATAACTAATATAAAGTGCACATGCACAAGCTGGGCTGGAGTCAAGGGGCTGATACAAGAACTATATCCCCTCGATTCACATTTGTTGGCGTGGCCCTCTTAGCACTTTATATGTGCGCTCTTCTCTATCACTGGTTGAAGAAAACCCTTTCCAAAACTGACCTCAGAATTTATGATGTGTATGGTGGCTTGCATTTAAGAAGTGGCTTTCCCCCTTTCTCCTCTTTCTCCTTTTTCTCCAGAGAAACAACAGGATCGCATCACAGCTCGTCCTTTATCAAACATGCAATAAGTGAAACACAGTGTTCATCTGAGATGAAGATGAGAGAAATATGACCAATGGAGCACAAAAACAATGAGTATTAGCCTTCCCAGGTGGTGCGGCACACTTTAACATACATCTAGAGGAAAAATACTTTTGCTACTGATATGCCTTTGGAACATTTGTGACGGCTGGGTAGCCCCACACTGAGGAGAGACAGCGCCAACAATTCAGCCCTGCTGCCTATTTGAAACTCATGGCTGCATCTGGGAGGCAGTGTGACCACCTGCAGACAGATGGGACGCATAAACGTAGATTCATTACACCCCTTAGTGTGTGTGTGTGTATGTGAGAGGAGGTGGAAGGAGGGGGTGGTCAATGAGTACCTGTATGGTGGTGTAAAGGCCCTATCAGGTGCAGGGGAGCCTTTTTCCATTTTCTGCGTGATTAAACTTTGAGTCTACTTCCCTGCATGTTAACATACACAGAAAGCTCCATTAGAGGAATAAAGACTGGTGACAGACAAGTGCACACTGAGAGTCTGGCTTAAGAGCAGGCAGTGAAAAATCTGGGGCTGCCGCGGCTGCTGAACCCTTAGCCTCTGGCTGAACCTGCCTCTGGGGTCAAACAGGAAAGCACAGACTCCCTGTTGAAGGCTGCAGGCAGAATGAGAGGAAAGACTAGAGAAAACAGCGCCTCTAACTGGCCTGTCCGCTGGGACTGAGCCTACTGACACCAGGAGCAAAACCAATATACAGGGCCGATAGGTTTTTTCTTTTTTTTATCAGTATCAGTGAGTATGAGCCTGTCAGTGTGAGGGATGAGCTCGGAAACCCTCACAGCTGATGAAACTATACGAAAAACTGAAAAACTTTCCATGAGATGAGTTTTGTAGTTGCTATGAAAATTAATACAGCACATGATCTGCTAATCTCATCATGTCTGGATCAGATAAACACAATGGTGCGACTTTATCAGATCCAATCAACCATGGTCCTTTACTTGTGACATTCACTACGGTTTCAGCACTGAATGCATTAGAGAGTGTAACTTTTAACACAATGTTGCTCTTACAAAGTTTTTAGCAATTAAAACTTATCAATTCCGATGTTAAAGTGAAATAGAAAAGCCAAAGCATCTTGATTGCCCCCTTGCTGTCTGACCAAGTTCAGGTCATGAAACCCGCCCTCTCTCCATTGTTAGCACATGGGACAGGGGCCAAACTAAACAATCAAGGTACACGTCAGATGAGTTCCCCCCAAAGATAGTTTCTGACACTTCAGGTAGCTCTAATCTCACTGGTGTATGCTCATCCGTTTGTCCCTATGGTTCGGTTTTAGATATTTATGTAATGCTTAAAGGGATTGTGACAGCTCTGACTGACTCGTGGTTGAGTCAGGCGGGTGCAAGGAGAAGACACATTGTCCATCATTATACAGTCAGCAGCTTGATATGACTGGTTACTGTGGCTAATTTTAACCACAACTGATCAACTGTAGGTATCAAATGAATGGTCTTTTCACTTACAATGTTAATAGTTAGTGACAGCTGCTTACTACTTAGGATACCATTTGACTACGTTTAGCATTACGATCGTCTCGTAATTATAACCTTTTGGTTTTAGTTATTATTTATTCACAAATGATTTTTACTCATCTTAGTCTTATTTTTTGGGCAATCTTTAACTCTCAAATCTGCTGCAGCCTTCTATGAACTCAAGCTGAGTTTAAGAAGGAGGACTGAGGATCTTAGCTCCATCTCCTTCTGTATAGTCCCCCTATAAAGGGATTACTTCACAGCCAGAAACTATAAAGCAACCAACAGAAATAAAAGTACTCAATTTGTAACTCAGTAGATGTAAAATTCTTTATAAATAAAAGCCATTCATCTAAATGTTTAACTCAAGTAAAAGTACAAGTACCAAAAGTAAAAGTACCCTTTATGCAGAAGAGCAAATAACTTGTTAAGTACAATGTTAGTGTTCCAATAGAGTTTAGCACAACAGAGTAAGAAGTTGTTTTTGTGTGCTTATGCACTGTAAATAAAACCCATCAGGCTTTTAATAGCAAACAAAATTATTCTGATAATTTCTCTCTAAAATATATTTAATGTTTGTGCAAAATAACAAACTTTAGGCAAAATTCTCAAAAGGCTTATTTCTCCAAATATTCTATGAGCTGCTGGCAGCAATCCTCCAAAAGTATACAGCAGACGCCACAGTCAGCTTGATAAACCTCACCACCGACTCTGAATTGGTCCAAAATGCACAGTGTGAAGCAGGACGTGAGGTTACTTTAAGATAAAGTAGAGATAATCTGCAGAGCTGCAGCGTCATCTATCCTTTTTGTGCCCTCTACGTCCTTATATCCAGGTCCTCCAGTCTGAAAACCAGTGACATGTAAAACTCTCCCCACATGGTCCACATGACCAACAGATGGCAAAGAACCTGAAGCAAAGTCTGTCGCTGCACACAGGCAATTTAACACAATGATGCCACTTTCGAAAATTAGGACAAAGCTGCTTTCCTGCTGCACATAATGGAAAGAAAAGGTGCACTTAAAATCTAACGCTTAATTTTCATTTAAATACAAATCAATTGACAGCAAGAACCATAAATCACAACGATTGAATTAACCCTGACAAATTACCACAGATCCCCAGAAGGGCAGAAAGAGGAGGGGGGAAGAGAGAGAGAGGCATTTCCTGAAACTCCTCAGGGTATTTGTGTGTTTGGTTTGTGTTAAGGAAAAGGCTGTGGTGATTTGGGTGTGGAGCGGTGGGCATAGCCTTGGAGGATTAGAGGAATATTACTCCCAGTCGGTGGATCCAGTCCCTCTCCTCCTCTTCTTCCTCCTCCACTCAGCTGACGCTCCATCCAGTCTGGAAGTGTTTTTCCCCTCTAGGTTTTCTCTGCAGGAGCGCAGAGCGCATAGCTCCCATACAGCCAACCCAGTCAGAGGAAATGGTCAAAGTTCACCCAAAGTACACCAAATTGGAAGCAGCTTTCCAATGTGTTTTACAGGGAGGGACATTTAGAAGAGCTTGAAACAATCCAGGAAAAGAAAATAACAGTGAGGAACAGTCATTTGACTTTTTATCTGGGAAAGGAAAGGTCTGGTAAGAACCTGCTTTTCATCAAGCTCCAAAATTTATTCTACATTGGACAGAAAAACCCTCCCAACTCCGACTTTATGTCTAGATTAAGTGTATTTACTGACAAGGCCTAATTAGGCAACTAGTGTTTGGGTTTAAGGATTCCCAGGCAGTCATTTGACCAAACTCCATCCCATCCCCTTCTTCAGACCCCCTCTGTGACCTCACCGCGACCCCGCGGTGGCAGCAGCACCGAGGTCAGACTACACATTGACGGGAAGCAGCAGCGCCGAACACAACAGGTGCAAGTCACTTCAAAGCTTCCATAAAAAGTGACTGAGAAACTAAAACAGCCATAAAAGCAGAAGACAAGAGAGGAGGCTCAGAGAGGGAACATCGGGAAAGAAATAAGCTCGCTGAAATGTGAGAGGTTTCTTTTTAATCTACAGGAATTTGTGGCCTTAGAAGCAAATTGACAGTATGATTTTATTTCCCCCCTGCCAGCACTTGATGTAACCGGATTCTGGTGTCGGCTCTGTTAGGAAACAGTCAGAAGGACTGAGGTTGGGTGTGGCAAACACTGGGAAAAAATCCAACTCAACAATAAGAATGTTTCAGCTAAGAGACACAGAGACATGACCACAAAAATATAAAAATACCCAGAAGTCTGTGAGTCAGTTTTGGCTACAAAATTGTAAAAAATAATTTTGTGTAATTTTGGTTTGAGGCTGTTATTATTCATTTAAATATAAGAATTACTGAAAAAGTTTCTGTGCTTTTGTAGGTTGGCATTTTCTTGACTGAAATCAATAATTAGCCTGTATTTGCAAACCTAAAATTGTATCATTTATGCCAGAAAATTAAGTATTTTGCATTTATTTGATTTTACACCTTTTATTTACCCTGAAACATTTGGTGCTGAAGTAAAGAAGCATAAAATAACCAAATTTAAACATCTAAAATGGCAAAAAATTAATCCAAAAAGACCAAAGTCAAGCTCATTCTCTGTAGCTGGTGTTTGACCTAAATTGCTATGATAATGATTCATAAATTGATAAAATAAATTATTTAATTTAGTCAGACTTTTTTTAGAGTACAGTTCCCTTTAAAAATGAAAGGAGAAATACATGAAATTGTACAGTTTATATGAATGAGCATTTGTACAAATGTTTGGGGTAGTCTGAAAAACTTCACACAAGGTTTTGGTTGTTATGAGCAACTAGGGATTCACAACAAATATGAGGTATTTGATCACTTCATTCGTAACTTTCATAAACGGAAAAATTACTTTTGCTGCCAAAGAAGAGGGATTAAAAGTCAGCGTCTAACTTCAAACCATTATGCTCAAGACTCAGGCCAAAAAAAGTTTTTCATATGTACATTGACTGAAATACTAATATCCACATTAAGACAATTACAAATTCAGTGTGACAGAAATACAGGTGAGCGTTAAAGTACAAGTCTCGGCAAGACTTGAAAAACTTGTCTATGCTTTCACCTTCAGTAGCTTTGACCACAGTGGACGTGTATTTACAGGTCTGTGGGAGAGCTGCTGCCAAAGTCAGCACTGAGACCAAGAAAGTGGAACACATCAGTCCATTTCTCAGATCTTAGCGCTGGCTTCCTGTGTAGCGCTCCGTTCTGTCCAGACCTCTCAGCTGCTCCAGGTCATGTCTGCTTTCTGTCTCAAGCATTCACTTTCTACGCACCGCAAACCTGGAACAAGCTCCTGGAAAACTGGAAGTCTGCTTATCTGTCCTTTAAATCGAGGCTTAAAACTTTTCTGTTTGCCAACTTTAATGACATGACAATACTTTCCCTATTGCCCCTGTTTATTCTTTATTGATATAAACATTTCATAAATGGTTCAGAACACTGTACTGCAGTTGTAAGCTGGTGTTTTTGTGGTGTTCACGTAATTGAGATATTTGTCGACAACTAAAACCCATAAGTTTGGGCTTATGTACAGACAAGAAATGACAATATATTATGAGACACTTCAGATAATTTTAATTTCTTTTACATGAAAAGACTACAATTGTTGAAAATACTGCATATTACCAAACAGTTGAAAATGTGTTTTAATATTTTAACCATCACATCAATAAGGTCTTTTAACAAAATTATTAAATGTCTATACATGTTTCCTGTGAAATTCAATTTGGTTCTATTTTTTCCTCTTACACTGTAGTGTAGAGTTTTTTTTCTGTTCTACTGTAGTCTGTTTCTATATTCTATTGTATTTATTTATTGATAGATTTATTTTAAACCATATTTATAGACAGTTTATTTGCCTTTTCTTTTTATAACATCTTTTACTGTTCTATGTGAAGCGCTTTGAATTGCCTTGTTGTGCTTTATAAATGAATTTGCATCCATGCCAAAAAATAAAGTGTTTTCTCTCTATGAGGGTGGAAAAGTCCCTGAAACAGCAATTAAACCATTATAAGAAACTAAAGTTTGGCACAGGAACCAGATTTAAAAATATATATATATTTGAGTTAAGCTGCTTTTAAAAGCCTTTGAAAAAAAACTATGACTCCATGAAACATGATTCTTGAAATTAATCATCCTTTCAGAAACAAAACATGAAAAAAGGCTTTTTTCTCTGCCGCTGTGGCTGAGCAGAGCCTATAGCAGACATGTTATTTGATATTTATTAAAAGGCCAGTATCACTGCATATACACAGGATCAGTGTAACCCTGGTGGGACCCTGACACTGTCCTAATCATGTCGATTAAACATGCCCGGCATCAGAGAGCTCTCCTTTCATTTCACTGTTGTACATCGCTTTTTATTTCCCCCCATCGGCCTTTCATTTCACACGCCCACTAAATTAGCTTGGTGTGCAAGCTGTGCTAATGGCCTTTCATGTCCATATCAGAGGCGCCTCAGCCTTGAAGACAAAAAGGCCCCAATTATCCCATAACACACATCAGCTGTACAACACATATCGTGCAGGAATATCACACTCTGTCTTTTTAAGTCACAATAGCAGCGGTGTTTATAGACAATCACATTTTCACTTACTTGTCTGATAGCTTTTGGATTTGTTTTGATGAGATAAAATGACTTAATGCTTTCAATGTGAATTTCATTTGTCTCTCTGCACAGAGTGGGTATCACGTGCAGCGCTTCCTCAGCTGCAAAGCCCATTTTATCTGAGTAAAGAAGGTCCTTGATCATTCTTAATTAACATCTAAACTAGAAGAGGAAGTGCATTAATGGTCGGCTTGTTGTCAATGCAGCTAATTAACACCCAGGAGGTTTCCATTATCCTGAACAAATAAATTAATAAACCAACATTTCAATGACCCTGCGAGAGGCTTTCTCAAATCAAAGTCTTATTTAAACAGCGTCTCATTCAAGCAGGAAAGGGCAGGGGTGTTCTGTCTGAAAGCACAAAAGGCCAACGTGCAGCTTTACGGGCCGAGGACGAATTCATGGAGAGAAAATCAACTGTATCTCCTTTTGTCCCGTTTAGTGCTTCATTAGTTCAGGCTTAAAAGGCCGTGCAGTGCAAGCATTTGTGTTTAAACTGATTTTCTAATTGCATCGACAATCAAAACAGCTGAGTGCTTTTATTATTTGATGGGTTTTGGAAAATGACATTAAGTTGGTTGAGCAAACATAATGTTAAAATAACCTGAGAGGTAATACAGACTTTCACTTAACTGAATTTTTTGACCATTGAGATAAGTTCAATAATAAAGAAAATCTAATTGAACGGCGCTGCAGCATCTTCAGCATCAATAGTGACAAAAAGTGCAGGGCTGTAGTTAACATGGACAAGTCATTTTAATAGGAAATTACTGTTTTGGCCATTTGTGGGGGGTTGTTGGTGCAAAATTCATTATATATATTACAATTTAAAAATGCAAGTGGTGTTTATCTTAAAGGCTGATTTCAGTGTTCTTAGTTCATATAATTTATTTTGTCTATTTCAAGGCAAATACATATGTTTTACTCCTGTCAGTGTAAAGAAAGCAGGATTTTTATTTCACTTAGTATGTATGTAGAGGAGGTGACGGGTAAACGGAAGTGAACAGCATGATCTTGATCTCCGTATTAGTGAAATAAGGCCAGGGCATTGCAGGTCATTTATGCACTTTTACTAATAAGTGTGTCTTTTTTAAGAGCAAAATCTAAACTGGATTAACAGACCAAAATCAAGCTATATAATTAACAACTTTTATGAGTCTGATGATACATTCATCATCATGTTTGAATAATTTAAGAAGTTTATTGACACATTTAAAGCGATTAAAGCCACTTTTAAAGGATGTTTTTAGCCCAAAAATTCTACTTTCAATTTTACTTTTCAAGGATATTAAGCGCAATTAGCAATTCAAAATAAGAGAGGATAAGGGGATGTTGAAGGCGTGTTATAACAGGAGAGACTAAAAATTCTTGAAAGGTATGAAATAAAATAAAAAATGTTACTTCTGTGGAGAGGGCAGAATTTTAACATATGAGTTAAAAATGGCAACTAAGATGATTTTGAAAACACAGTGTAAACTTAATGGAAATATCCAAAAACAAGAAAAAAACTGAAAGATCTTTTGGTGTTGAAATTTTTCTAACAAGTTGACAGGTCAAAGACTTGGTAATGTTCAAGAGCCTTAAATGCATTGATGGACTGACAGAAATTAAATAATATATATTATCTATTGAATGTATTGGCAAAAACAAAGTTAGAGTTTGTTTCAATCTGAAAATCACTAAAAAGTTCTTAATTTTTTCGGAAACACTTTTGTGAACTCTTGCCGTACACGCAGTAATAACTATCTTTTAATGTAAAGAAACAACTATTTTAATAACTTTTATTTGATTTTGAGGTAAAAGCTTTTTTTCAACTAGGTTTAATACAAGGATTACCATGGATTTAGGAAATAAAGCTTACAGCTATATTAATATTATAATTTTTATCATTGGTTTGGACCGATTGATTAAACGGTAGACAGCTTGTTGCTTGTTTTGGTCATTTTTTTAAGTAATGTGTCAAGCAAAAATGCCACAAATTTGCTGGTCCCAGTTTCCTCGGTGAAGATTATGCAACTTACAGCTATATTAATATAAATATATTTGCTTTCTTCTAGTAATAAGTCTTATAAAGAGGCTTCCTTTATTTCTCTGAAATTGTGATAAAATTTTTATTTTCTCTCTGATATTGAACAGATAAAACAGAGAAAATAATCAGTCAGCAGAATTTATCAGGAAATTGTTGCAAATGCAGTTTCCTGCCATCTCTTTGAGAAAAAAACTGCTGTAGAGAGAGGCAGGTAAGGTTTAAGGTGACAGCTTTCATTTTTGCACTTTCCCTCCACCGTTAAAAGCCTCTTTTTACTGAGTGCCCTTGAGCAAACACTTTCTGAGGGATGACAGCTGGAGGCTGGTCATTATCAGATGAGGATAAATCAGGAGCAGCAGCAGCAGGGTGACAGTGAAAAACAAACACTGACAAGTGCCTCATGAGCACACTGTTAGTGGATTAACTGAAAGTGAGCCAGACCTGAAGTTGACGTTACATATTTTACAATTAGTGTAAGGATATCTAGTGACACCGGGTCCACGCCTTAAACCTGGGGTTTTAAGAGGCCCTGTTTTTCAAGAGGATTTTTTTATTACACGTCATGTTGAAAAATTGCAGTTGTAGGTACAGATCTTTGGTTTTATTATAATTTAGGTTATTTTATCCTCACGTGAAGACTTCTAGTGCCTTGAGATGTCAGTTTGGCACCCAAATGTTAATAGGGATTTAATATTTTATTTTCCTTCTACTTTTCTTTAAAGGAGGAATCTCTTCTAATACTCGTCGGAATGCAGCTGCCTTGAGAAGCATCCACTTAGTCTCCAGGACTAAAACTAGCAGCAGTCCATCTATCAGCCTCGGCCAATTCAAAACGCAAGAGGTTGACATGTTCCGATAGCAGCCCGCTAATCTTGTTGAAAAGTCCGCGGGGTCATTTATCTAAATCAGTGTCAGAGAGCGCAGGTCGCAGCTCGTCAGGCCGCCCCTCCTGTCATGTGCGGCCGGGGAGGAGGTGTGGAAACACCGCCTGTGTTTACTCTCTGCATTCCTCAAGCCTGCTGTTCTCTGGACTCAACTGATCTGAGACAAGCCATACATCAGCAGGTCGGGGCTGCTTCCACTGCTGAGAATTTATGAGGGCGTACGGTAGGAGTGATAGATGACGTTTGGAAGAAGGTTGTAAGAGTTTTCGAGCAGATCTAACATGAAAAACAAACTCGTTTTTTATATCAGATTTTTACCAGATTTCTTTTTAATCATTTATCATAACAGCCGGCTGCTTCAAAAATATTATCCTTAAGTGCCATTAGTGTTATTGAGGAATTATTCCTCCTAATATTTACATAAGGAGTCTGAGATGCTGCCATGCGCCCTGTTTACAAGAGTTTTCCTACTACTCCTAAAGAACAATTCCCTTCCTGTCTGGTTTTAAAAAGAGCAAAAGAGACTATTCATTATCTGGTCATCAGTTCTACAGTAATTATCAGACCTGGAGGCCCTTAATGGCAACTTGTTGTGAATCATGTAGATGATGGACTCAGCCTACGCCGGCCCATCATCATTTAGAGCTCATCGCCACAGCTCACACAGAGCGAGGTAATAACCACAACACCAGCAATAAAAACAGATGATGAGAAGTTGGACCTACAGTGTGCGCTCCGGCGGTGCTGCCACTCTCTGTGCGCCAGTCCGCTGATGCAGGCTTTCAGAGCCTTCTCCTGCAGCATGCAGGAGGACGGGCTGGACGTGTAGAAATCCAGCATCTGCCCGGGACTCACGGCCAGCACGTCCATGCAGTCAAACATGATGACAACGCGTCGTTCAACTTAGTCTTGTGCGTAATGGATAAAAATCACCGGCATAAGCGCACACAACTCCATCAAACTCCGCTGTTTCCCCCCTCCTCCTCCTCCTCCACCTCCTCCTCTTCTTCTTCTTCGCCCTCTTTTTCTTCTTGGCACGTCAGATTTCGCTCCTCTTCTTCGTCCCGCAACGGAATCATGAATTATTTCGTGCTAAAATGCTCCACGGCTTCTTCTAAATGCTCATTTGCCATTTTACCCTGTCGTGTCAGCGCGCTGCACGGCCGTCTGAACGGGACTCCTCCATAATAACAATAATATCCCGACGTGTTTTCTCTGAATCAGCCCGTCCCGGTTACCGACACCAGAGAAAGCAGCGGCAAAGCCCGCCTGAACTGGAGGATCTTTCTTTCTCTAATCAAAAATAACACGGACGGCGTTTAAAAGCACACGTTCTCCTCTCCGATGACGAATAGGTTATCCGTCCCCCCGTGCAGCTCATTTCCAACTAGTTTTGCCACAGAGAATGAAAGATTGAATTGCCTAATATATGCGAGTGAACTTTGTATGAACCCTCCGAGGCTGCTGACCTTCAAATGACCCAGGCAGGCTGACATCACTGCAGCTCCGCAGCGCGGAACAAGGCGGAGAGAAGAAACGCAGGGGAAAAAATCATAAAGATATTTTTTTCGCTCTTGGAAAGAACAAAATACACAATGGTCCCCAAAATTTAAAACCAGCTTTTTCCCCTTTTTTTATCTTTTAGCTAAAGAAGTAAAACTACAGCAATAACTGTCAGCGCTCTGAGAGTGCAGCGCGTTACGCACAGTCGAAGGAAAATTCCCCATTCCTATAGAGCTAAATGACCATGTACAGCACCAATTACTTATTTATTAAACTACAATACTTAACTCACAGTTAAGAGGGAAAGAGATCTAATCGCATTTATTAAATTTGGGTCAACAAACTGCAACAGTGACTGATGAGTGACATGTTATTATCTGGACGGTGTAATCAATCATGAGGTCAGGGGAGTGTCATTTCAAGGGAAAATTGATTTCCTACAGTTTAGCTGAAAATACTTTATTTTGACTTTTCTGAGGTGTCCTGTTTGGCTTGTGCTCCACATTGAAATGACAAAGTGTTCATAAAAATGACACAATCACGAAATTTACAAGGTTTTTACAAAGATTTGCACTAGCTGAACTTTGTTTTGTCCTCCCTGCTTGTTTTTTCATTTTATACAATACAAAAATACAAGATTAGGGTTGGATCAGTTTTTCACACATTATTTAATAACTTAAAAGAAAAACAAGTTTTCAAAGTGTTAAATACATTATTATTACTTACTTTATCCGCATATCAATTACGATAAGAAATATACTTGTGCTGTGTTTTTTTAAGTACATTTTGCAGATTTTTCCTTTCTTTCTCTTCTGTACTTCTACTTAAATTAAGGACTTTTACTTGTTTGACTTGTTCCTCTCTGAGGGATTGCTACTGCTCTGATTTGAATCATCCAGGGTTAAAAAATGACTCATGAATATGATATTGTTTTCGCCAGGCAGAGTGATCAAACTTTGTAGTCATGACAACACTCTCCTGAGGTTGTAAATCATAGTTTGTCGGCTGTGTCAGACCACAGACTGAAGTACAGACACTCAGTGCATGAGAGAGTCCAGGGTGTAGAATTGACGTCTGCAGGGCCTGAAGCTGATTTGAAGGAAAAATCTATTTTCTCTCTATGCAATTTTCTCTCCTCAATAGTTTGATTGTGTGCTTACTTAAACAGGCAATGATTGAAAATGTGTTTTTTTTGTGCTATGATCCAGAATGTGAAGCGCAAACTTTGCATCTTTGGTATGAATGTGTATTAGATGTAGACGATGTTCAGATTTAGAGATATTAAAAACCAGCATTAAAAGAAAAACCTAAAGTTTGGGTCCTAAAACCGAAGTGAGTTTGGCTGTGATTCATCCAGGCTTCACTGTTTACCTTTTTCTACTGTTCACCTCACAATCTCCTCATCATTTATATTAATTCTTTTCAAATTATTAACTCTTACAAGTTTGTAATTTTTAAGTAAGGTCAAGTTAAATCATGTAGTTCTCAAACGCAGAACTGTTCCACAGCTTTAAACCATCAGTTCAGTCTGATTCAAAATGACTCAACTCATTTCACTCCTCAAAATAGGTTGTTTAGACACATTGCTAACTTATAAGTAGTCTTAATATGATAGTTATCATAGAAAATATATTTAATTTGTATCATGTATGTTTTTTTTTTATATATTTGTATTTATATCCAAAATGTCATTTTTTTAAATATACAGTTGTTTGAATGATAAAGTCTTGGTATGTTTTTATTATACATGTCTTGCCTTAGGTCACATTTATCTGATCAAAATAACCACAAAGTTAAGATGAAAATATTCACTTTAATTACTTTGTGCACTCATCTAAGACACTTAATTCAGAGATATCACTTCTATCAGCGATAAATTAAATTGAAAATCAATTAGAAACCATAACATTTCAAGTTGTCAGTGTAGGTTTCATACTTTGTGAGCAAAAGCATGATTTGCTTTTGACACATTATGTAGGACTGTAAAGTTTATGAACTGAATGCAAACTGAATCATATGGACACACAGTAACTCTGCCATCTTATCATTCATTGTGTTGAGCAGAGTAGCTGCTAATTCAATAACACGACTCATATTGTGATGCATTACAATCAGATATGCCTATTAGTGGCAAAGATCACTTTCTTTGTCGTCAACATCCTGGACACTTCACACATTATGTTATCATGTCATGTGATCATCATCTGATTACATGCTCATACACACACTCACACACTGATTTGACATTTAAGGCAATTGACTCAGCCATGCAGACACCTCATCCTATATAAATACGGCACCAATGCCTCCTTATGCATGTTAAGTTAAAAAAATTGATCAATAAGACTGAAACTAAAGGCACTTCTTTTATATGTTTATTTTTGTTATTGTTTAAGTACATAATCTTGTTTCATTAAGTTTTCTTTTTTTTTTTTTTTTTTAACTTTAATCAATTTCTTCATCCATGCTAGTTTTTAGCTAAATTTTGGCAGTTTGAAAAACCAAACCAAAGACTAAATGTTGTGATCACTTTTATTTCTGCCATCGTAGTGTTATTATTGTGTTGTTACTGTGTTTGTATAGAGATGTGAGTGCTTCCTTAAAGAGATCAACCACAAACATTATCCCTGCACCGACTAATCTGTTGCATTTCATTGACTCACTTTCAGCCAGTGTTTGGAGGTTATTTTTCCTACTTCCTCGTCCTTTTGCCATTTTATCCTTTGCTTCAGAAACTTTTAAGCCTCTTAAAAGTCTTGTTCCCCAACTCCAAACAGTTTTTCACCTTAAGAGCTCTCTCAAAGGGTAAGATGATTTGTGAATTAGGTTTGTTCTTACCATGATCTACTCTTGACTGTGAGGGAGAAATCCTAGAAAACATCATAATTCCAAGAATTCCTCCCTTCCTTCCCACACTTGAGCAACTCTTAGTCGTATTAGAAAGCTGTACGGACAAAGTCCCTGAGAGCTATTATTATGCCACTGAAATGAGAGATTTTAAAAAGACTTTGATCTAATTTTATTTATATTGTCTCTATCTTTTTTAAAGCTATCAGAAATGGCTCTAGTTATAAAGACTTCATGAAAGACAACAGTATTCAGTTTTACTTCCTGCAGCTCAGTGAGATTCCACCTGGGAACAGGAGTTTCATATAAATGCTAACATTAGGATGGTATTATGCTAACAGTGAGCATTACTTACAACCTAATCATAATAAAAATTTTTAATGTGCTCAGCATCACAGTTTTGAGCTTTAGCTTGCCGTATTTCCTAACTAGCATCACATAGTACAGCAGAGAAACATGGGAAAATCCATTTTCTATGATACCAAAGCATTGGACGAGTTAAAATAATGACCTGGTGAAGGTACTAGTGAAAAATCAGTAGATTGCCCAAGTTCAGTTCATCAGAGGGGACTTCAGGAAGAAGGTCCAGAGTGTACTGGAACAAACAGACTTTGTGTTTTATTCTAGGGAAGATGTACGCGCAATTGGAACGTTAGTCCTTTTTAAAAAGTTTGTTGCCTAAATCAATTCTTCTGAACTTTTTCTTTAGTCTCTCCTGACATTAGATTGCATAAGTCTGAGAGCACCAGACAGACTGTGGACCAACTCCTTGATGGTAAAAGGTGTGTGAAATCGCTCAGTTCATCCATTCAGCTTGTCCTGTTAACAATGTCATGTTGACTTAATTGGCTTATATTTTATGATGTTTCATCAGAACTCCCTGAGACATTTTTGTCTGGACAAAAGTGGTGAAATGTGTAACTGAACAAATGTGCCATTCCTAGAAGCCAGCCTCCAGCATGTCGGCTTAAAATATAACAGCTTGCCCTTAATTTTTGCTATTGCTTAATGAGCTTTAAGCAATTATGCTTTATGCTTTAACACATACAGCAGCCAGCTTTTATGCTCTTGCACAAGCCCAGTGGTATGATCTAAAGATTCTCAACACATAACTGATTGTTCATCCCAGTAAAACTAGCATAAAGCTTTGATCCATATATTTCAACAGCTCTGTAGACTTTTGTTGAAACATGTTCTCTGTGCTTAAAATTCTTTTAGATAAGTCATGTCTGATATTTGAGACATACTGTTAGTCAGTTGATACATTTTTAACAAAAAGGATATTAATTTCTGGTTAGCTGAGTTGCTTAGGAGTCATTTTCTACAGCTTGTGTCCACTAATTGGAACAATGCATGTATTCATTCTTCATTCATTATTTATTTGTTTTCCTTTCATTTTGGGGAGCTCATGCTGTACACTGTTTAATAATGCCAAGAAAGACACGTTGTTAGTGCATTCGCTCTTTTATGTAGGCCTTCTCGCCATGGCCACCAGGGACCTCAGCACTTAATTTATGTGCTTAGTTTAATGCAAAGAAGGATGTGCTTTAATGCGTACTGGGTAAAGGTTGAAAGATACACAAGGAAGTCATGAATCTTATTTAAAATCTGAATTTTATTTTATCAGAATTAAGAAATAGAAATCCCTCCAGTGGTGTCACGTTCAATAAATACTGGCTCATACTGACTAAAAGGAAAAGTCTTTATTTATTTATTTTTCAGTTGAATCAGGTCTAGTTTTTGTAGTTTTGACCCCATTATTTTACCTTCACTCTTAATAACTGGGATCTGGGGATGCAGCACCAGTCCCCACTGCTATAAAAGCGATGAGGCAAGCACAATATAACAATGAATATTAGATGAAAGGAATGACCTGAGTAGTGTCCAAAAACGTGTTTAGATTTTGCATATAATAATACCTCTGAAGTCCGCCATATAAAACACACTATTGTTAAGTGAATATTTTAAATGAATATTGAATGAACAATTATTTTCCGCAAGAGTTATGCAGTAATATGGTAATATGGTCCTCAGTTTTCTAAAACATTTACTTAAATATTTTATGTTGCTTAATCATTTTACTGTCATTTTTGTTTGTGACTCTTTTTAAACTAGTTAATTTTTTTCAGTAGCACCTTAACCAGAGTTATCCTCACTTCTCATACTGTGGCACTTTGCCTGGCCTGGTCAAAGCAAACACCACATTCAAGCACAGGGTGATTAAAGTGCAACTGGTGTGGAAAAGCAGCAAATACAGTTGATCAAAAATGTGGTTGTTTCACCACATCGGTATTCATTTGGATTGAGACAGCTGTTCAGCATTGCGGTGAGAAGGACTTGGGTGTCTGTTGTGGCAGCAATCTGAGAATCCACTGGTGGACAGTAACACTGAAGGAGTCGGTCAATCTGCAGGAGGAAGCCTTTTGAATTTTCTGGGTAAAGGGTCTCCTGAAACAGGAGATGTGTACTGGGTGGCTAAAAGAACTGTGGTTTGACTTGAAATTGAACCAAGTAAATTATTTGTCATTTTAAATCATTTGGCTGCCACAGGATAAAGGGACTTCAGTTCCCTCTATCAAGGCTTTTCAGCAATATCTTCAAGTTTTTTTGGGGGGGGGGGGGGGCTGGAGCCAAGGTAAAGCTAGGATGTACTGGACTACAAGTAACTGGCTGGAAGAGAGAGGCTGACAAATGTAGCATCCTACTGCAGGGAGCCCATTTGCCTAGTTATTTTTATTTACTTATTCAATTTTCAGTCCCAGTTGTCAGCTCATCCAGTGCTCTCGTCTGTGTTTTGAGAAAGAAAAGGTACATAAATGAGAATACCAGCGCTCAGTTTTATAGACACCATAGCTATGTTACCAACTGTGAGTGCACAGACAGTTGATGAACTCCTGGATAAGTTTAATTAGAAAATCTCAAATGTCATGGATGCTGTTGCTCCTATTAAAACTAAGACAACCTTGAGCCAACAAAAAACACCATGGAGGAACACTATGATGGTGAAGGCCTTGAAATCAGAATGCAGGAAATCAGAGCATAAGTAGAGAAAAACTTCAAATCCACTATGACCTCTACAAACAAAGTCTTTGTAATTTTAACCACATTATTCAGGTTTAGACAGCAATATCTTTCTGAAATTATTAGTAGCTATGTTTAATAAGCTTACTAACCCCCCCTGAGCAGATAGCTCCAGAACTCTTCTCAACAGATAGATGCAATGCATTTACTTGCTATTTTAGAAAAAAATACAATCCATGAGGTCAAATATGAGCACATATAGCAAAATAATAAAATGATGCAACTCCTAAAACCATCCAGGAATAACTTAACTACTATGTCAGCATTACATACAGTTAACCAAGAAACTGTATAGGAAATGGTTCAGCAGCTTAAACCATCACCTCCTGTCTTGTCACAAGACCATCTGACCTTTTTGTTTTTACTCACAGCATCAATCAAAACTTTCACCATCGGTTCCAGAATTCACATGAGAAAGTTACTCGAAAAATTCATGTGAGGAAAAACTGATAAATAATGACAACTGAGTTATTAACTTAATACAACGATTACTTTGTATATATAGAGCGACCACAGTTGTCTGTATGCTGAAAGCCAGGTACACACTCACACTTGTGTTAGTGTCTGATGGAGTAAAGAAGGCAGTTTGAGATGAAGAGGCGGTCTGAGCGCTGCACAGCACACTGATCCCCACAGAGCTCATGAATATTGCAGAGAGCTTACAGCGGGGCTGAAACAGGAACCCCTGGACCCCCTGACACACACCAGCTGACCCCCTGCAGTTCAGCCGGTGTAACAGTAACCCCCGGACTCACCCACACACACACACACACACACACAACCCCAGTCAGTGCAGGTAATGAACACCTCCTGAAAATCCACCTGTAATTAGAAGGTGATAATGAACCCATCCATCAAGATAAGCCGCTTTTTGGCATCAGTGCTCTGCAGCTCATGGCTGCCGCTGCCAAAACTCACCAGGCTGTGACAATACACAGAGTAGCTGATCATTTAATAAGGCCGGGTAAAGCCTGACATCTTGGAGTACGACACATATGCAGCAGCAGCTATTTTCACTCTGTGCTGAGCTTCAACATGAACATTTAGTTGATAACTTAACCACCTAATCTGCAGCTTCAGGTACACTTTTAATTCCCACTTCTTCTCGAAAAGAAACCCTAATTTTCTGTCATTTTTGTGCAGAGATGGATTCATCAGTGGGTCAAACCCCGTTCAAACAGCTATATTTAGTTACACTTGCACTTAGCCTATTGGTAATTTAATTGAAGCTGCGTGGCAGAAGCAAATATATTTTCCACTGGGATTGTGTATCATGCCAAAGTGTTCATCGGAATTATGCCTTTGTGCAGCAACATGATACACAGAGTGAAACCGAAGATTAGGATTAATTTTGGTCTACATCTTTAGCATAAATTCTTCATATTCAAACAGTAACGGAGCATTTACGGAAAATAAATACCTTCCTATTACAGGATTTTTTTTTTGAAGAAAGAATTGCACACAGATATACTGGGTTTAAAACTGTTCATATTCTATTTGTGTAGAGTATATTCAGAGGCATGAGCGAGCAGACCATCAGCAGCTTGTTTCTATCAGGCTGCATTTAAAGCATTGATTTATAATCTTACTGCAATTAAAGCCGACCATCAGATAATTTAAAGATTTTTTAAATTTAAAATACAATTTTTTGCACCAACTAAAGCTGACCTCGGAAAAATTATTAACAATCTTCTTGTGTCGAGCGCATGTGCCAAGTAAATGCCCAGTACTGTCCAGAAAGAAACACAAGAAGGAAAAATCTTTTTATAAAAAAAAGGTGCTGTTTTGTTTGGTCGACTCAAACATTCAAAGAGTTAATCCTCTTCTGTAGGCAGAAATGAACAAAGCTGGGGGCCAGAATAAGGAGGTGAGTTTGAAGAGGCACAGAAAACACAGGAACACTTTTTTCACTTTCACAAAACCAAGTAAACCCAGAGGGCTGAAAAAATATTTATCAACCCTTCACTGCATGTTGTTGTGTAGTAGGAGGACTGCACTTTGACAGTCTTCTGAAAGTCTGGAAACTGAGCAGGTAATTTTTTTAAATATTTATTTATATTTGATATAAAGTATAATAAGTTAATGCTCCTATCAGGGAAAGATAATGGAAGGATAAATAAGAAAAATGAAGTATTTGACAATGAGACACTGAGGGAAGTTTGAATGTAGAGGTGAAGTTAGGTGTGAATGTGTGTGTATGAGAGAGACAGGATTTACCTTCAACTCTGACTAACAGGGCTGAGTAATACAGTCTGACATTTCCTTTCAGGAAAACTTTAAAGTTATGATCTGTAATGCGAGGAAAACTTACTCAAGTGTTCTTGTGCTTTAAATCACATCTCGCTGTATTCATCAAAGGTAGAAGTCAAGGAGAGAAAGGAAAAAGCTGATGTCACACCTGTAGAAAGCATCTTGGATCATATTTCCTTTTTAGCTAGAGAGGAAAAACTGGTGAAATGTAGGTTAAAAAAAACATGAAAATCTGGAATTCAGAGAGCAAATGTAGTTTAACCATTTCTCATTTGTTACTTTAGGAAACTAAAGTGGCTTAACTGATTTGTCTTCATTTTTGTCTTGTGTGCATTAAAAGCAAAGGTTAGTTGTGTTTGAGCGAAGACAGTCTTGCTGAGTGTAAACTATGATGATCAGCATTTTCTGTGGTGATACACATACAACTCTTAAAAATAAAAACCCATAAAAATTTAAGTTAGTCAGACTTGCCCCCTCTGTGATTTCGTTGAACATTTCTTACAGTGTTTCTAACTGGAGGCTAACCAGGTCTTTTCTTGTAACATAGTTCTATTTATGTTCAGCGTATCTAACCAGAACACATCCTTTGCAATTCTTTATGCCTCTTTAATTGCTAGCAATCTTCTTCTCTGCTCTTTTCTGGCACATTGCAACATTTATTCTTATCTCATCCTCTCATTAAAAAAAAAAAAAAAAAGTCCCGTACTGCTGGAGTTCAGAACTTCATAGGGTACCTTATAATTAAACTGAAATAAGACATTTCAGAAAGTGTCAGAAAATGCCCTGTGAACTCTTTCCACTGATTGCGTGCCTGTGTTTGACTTAGTCACCGTCTGATAACAACATAGGAAATCAGTTCAAGTTGTGCAATTCACAAGCTCCCCATGACCCTCTGACCCTGAAGGGAGCGCTCTGTGTCCCCTTCCTTCTCTGTCAGCAAAGGCCTCAGAGACAATAATATGTTTCAACAATAATAAAAGAGTCTCAGTGCTGTCACTTGATCTGTTATGGACAGCTGTTTCCCCTCTCATACTACTTTATTATTATAAAAATAATGCAAACTCTGATTGAACAGAGCATATTTCAGCTCCTCAGCATTTAAATGCAACCTTATAAACCTCTTTTACAGCACGTACATGAAACCTTATAATATACTGAGTAATTGTAAGAATCACTATATACCAACATTGTGTTTTGATGATGATATTGCTAAAACATTTTGATACACTCATCACAATCTGAGGTTAAATTATTTTCAAGTTGTTTAATACAGTCAAAAGAAGGTAAGATGATGTATAAAAATACAGAGCAAGAATGAGCTGATGTAAGATGCTGTAATGTCTCTTCTTGTCTTGGCTTTGGTGCGTCACATTATCCGCCTTGATACATTTGAGCAGTGTATGTTTCTCCTGTGCTAAATATCAAAGTGCCACAGTGTAAGTCATTTATACTTCATATAGTACAGGTTATGCTGGAGGCTTGACGACACACTGACAGCTTGCACTATTGATTGCTAACCAGAGAGCATGTCACCACAGATAATTAAAGGAATATATATTTGGATTATCAAAACTTGTCTCAAATCTAGTGACAAATGACAACTATTTTTTAGAGCAGTTTATACTCAAAACAAAACAAACAAAGCTGATATGATTTCTTCCATTATTTGCTTTGTGGCTCTGCATTCACTGAACTCACCAGGTTCAGATAGTTTACCTCCAAAATGTACTTGGCGTTTTGTGGGACCTCTAGTGCTGAAAATCTCTCTTCAACTACAACAGGTTCATTTTTACAACATTAATACATTATGTCTCTACTTTAAAAAGTGATAAAGATTCAAAAGAATACTGATATCAACCTATAGGAAAAAGTTCTTCTCAAATCAAACAACTTTTATCAAAATGTTACTTTGCCTCAAAAAAGGTTCTCCATATCACTCAAACCTAAGCATGTGAGTTCTAAAAACAAAAAACAAAAAAAAACTGACCTTTCTCTTGAGACAGAGAAAGAAACATCAGTGCAATTGTCAAATCATGAAAGATACACAGCAAAAATACCAGTGTAAAGTGTAAAATATATACTCCAAATAAAGAGTTATATTTGAACCCTTACAGTCTACAATTGTACTCCATCACAGGTACTTTTAGACACTATTCCAGAGCTTTTCAACACCTGCAGTGTAAACGTAGAACTCCCAGAGAGTAAAAGATATACTCTAAGTAAGTGTTTTATATAACTCTGCAGAGCTTATCATTGAACACTCTGAAAATGAGAACATATTCTATGACTGGTGTGCACCTAACACTTTTAAAGTGAATTATCATCCCTTCAAGAATATATAGTCTACACATTATTTTCTTGAAAATATAATATCTTTATTATAACATTAGAATAAACATATTAACATATTAAATGTCTTAACATGCTCAGCAAGGAGACATTGTCTGCCAAAACACAATGCAAAATCTGTGGTCACACACAAGTAGAAACTTTTTTCCCAGGATAAAAGGCATGTGAACATTTTAGATGACGTAGCAACTGCTGAATGATGACAAAAGTGGACTTGCAAACAAAGCATCGATACGTGACAACATCAGTTGCCCTCAGGTCCTTGACTCTAGGAGTTTCATGAGAGAGCCCGACATTAATATTGTAGATGGTGGTCTGCACGAATGTGTACATGCTGTTTAAAGCCTGGTCATACGAGATGCCAAACACATAATGTGCCTTGAAAAGTTCATCGAAAGCTGACAGGGAAGACTTGGTCTTGAAGGGAAGCAGCTCACCGTCCATTGCGATGTAGTATTCATGGATGCTGTTTCTTGTCGTGCCAACTGCTAGGGCTGCCTTCGCTTGTCTGGACCAGACTGCTCATGTAGGCTGCGACCTGACTGTAACATAAGAATCAAAAGTACAACTACATTATACATCCAATTTTTATGGATATGTCAGACAGAAATCTTTAATAGCACAGTTGGAGTATCACTTAAAATGGAAAACACAATGTATGGACCAGTAAAGGTGACTGGTTAGAAATATGTGCAATTGATTCAATTATGTGCCGTATGTTTGTTTACATCTGTTTATATCAACAGCGTGTAGTGAGAACAGGAGCCTGGAGGAGAGCAACTTCAGTCCACCACGCAGCAAAAACTGGCACCACATTCAGCGGTAGTATAGTGATCCACAGTAGTACCGTTGTGTAAAATATAATTTATCAGCACAATGGTGTCACAGTAAATACAATTAGAAAAAGGGGGGCTGAATATACACAGGTTATTCTTTTTTGTCATTTACCTGCGACCTCATCATCATTCTCGTCGTGAATGAGATAGTCGAGCATGGGTGTCTTACTGAGGGTTTTAGCTTGCTCTATAACTTTTGCCTTCAGGGTTGTTCCCCATTTCTCCAAGAGTTTTGATGAAGTCTCTGCTCCAAATAAAAGATCAAAGTCTTGCAGAACTTAAAGAGGGGAAGCAAGTATAGGTGGACTTGATGATTTCGAAAGTAGGCGGAAATGACCAATTTCATTTAAACAAAGCTGTTTTTGACAGAAAATACATTTTCAACATATTGCAGACTTACCAGGCCTTCTGTGTCAAGAAACCTCGGGAAAACTGTAAGCACTGTGCTGCATTGCTCAGGATCATGGATCAACTTTTGCCTGTGCTGGAAGGTTGCTCTCATTTTAATGAAGATCTGCTCTTTGTCTGTGCTTCAGTAGAGATATGGCCTCACAACACTGGTCTCCCTCCAGCTGCTGATCTTTTATCACTTCCCTCTCCAACTCTGGTCCGCTCCTCTCTGCGGTTTGAGAGGTCCTTCTCCTGACTCCACTGTTATTGCCAGAACTGAGTCCTCGCTGTGTGTTTTTTAGTTTCTGTGAAATGTAGCCCTCATTGCTCTCTGCATCAAAGAAATGCTCCAAAGAATAAAAAAAAGAAATAAAAGAAATTTAAGCATGATTACACACCCAGTGAAAGAAAATGCATCAAAACATTAATCATTTACCAACAAGATTAACAACCAAAACATTGCAATAAATACAGTCCAGACTTGGCTGTCAATTTCAAGAATGTTGACTGCCCACTTGCTGCCTGTACAAAAACACCTGTCTATATTACTCATAGGAGACAATAAATTTTAGATTGCAATAATTTGAAAAGTTGGGGGAATTTCTCAGTAAAAGAATTTACTCACAAAGCCCTTTTTGATATAGGGATCTCTTTGGGAAGGGAACAGTGTTACAATCCCCAACGCAAATTGTGTCCTTTTGTCCTTCGGTGGAGCACTTCTGTGGGTGTAATGGATAGGTTGAATTGATGGCAAGAAACTCCATTGCATGTTTCTTATGAACAACATGTTTGCAATCAAATATTATGAAGATGCCTTTAACTAAATCATGTAACTTGAAGCATTTTACTTACCCATACTTTTCCAACATATCAGCGACAACAATAGCAAGGTTTACATGCAGACTTTTTTTCATTCTGATTAAAATCATTTCGATTGAAGAGTTCAGGTCAACTGTTAACATGTGACGTGATCTATTCCAATCTAGTGTTTACATGTGCCACTAAGATGGAGGTCTATCGTGTGATCAGCACAGCAGTTGCGATTGTTTTGACACTTTTATTCAATTGCCTGTGTTGTGAGCTAAACTTACCAGAAATGCTAGCTTCAGCATCATCCGGAGCAGCGTTAAGAGAACTCTCCCCATCCAACGACTCCTCCTCAAAACCCACATCCACTCCGTTGTCAGCGCCGTTTGCCAGTGGTCGTCCTCCCTTAATTTCATCCATCGGCTCGTAAAACAGAAAGTTTGTGGGGTCATATCCACTTTTGTTGTTGTGCTGTTTAGCCTTATAGTAGCCAGTCTTCAGAGTTTTCCAGCGGTTTCTAATTTGTTCGACGTTTCAGTCGATGCCGGTTTTGCTGAGTTTTTCGTGGACTTTTTTAAACAGTTCACAATTTCTTGTTTTCCTACCGTCTAAGCGTGC
>JAPZDZ010000008.1:20018518-20039290 GCA_029783805.1 Acanthurus tennentii | reverse complement strand
GGAAAATTTGAAAAAAGTAATTAGTGTCCTCTCTTTCTAGAAATTTAACAGACACTGCCACCACACAGGGGTCAGTAATAATAATAATAGTTTCTTTCATGTCATAAAGAAAATGAATTTTAAAAAAGCAACTATATGAGTTCGCAGGGTTGTCCTTTTGTTAAATTATTTCTTTTCTCACATGCTTGTGTGCAGTTGCACATTTATGGGACAAATGACACTGAGACCCACTAACAAAATAACAGCTCTATCGCACAACTAGACAATTAAACTCCATATTTTCTGTCAATTTACACTGGACCAGAGACACTGAACAGAAAACTGCTGGCGAGTGGATAAACTGTTGCTTGTTAAGAAAGTTACACAGTGAGGCATTGATAAAGGTAAAGTTACAATTAGTTTTGCTGTATAGATTTTCACATTTTTGTTTTTATTTAAACAAAAGACACACAATGTACTAAACAGTTTTCTACTGGTTGACCTCCTGCTTCCACACTTTCTGCTGAGCTAAAATAATTGGGTTTCCACTGTAGATCTAGAAATGTTTTTCTAAAACATGAACATGATTTAAGTGTTTCAAGTGCTTCCTGAGAACTTTTTATCCTTTGGTTGTTGCCTTTATCTTTTTCATCTCCTTAATTTCTTAAAATGTGTTGACTTTGGCCCTTTAAAGTATAAACAAAAAGGAACCAAAATGGAACACAAGAATGAACCAACAAAAAAACAAGCTTTATTTAAGAAGCCAATAATAAAACAAAAAACAAAAGAGACAAAAAGTGCATGAGGACATGTAAAAATGACAAAATGACTTAACCAAAAATAAATCAACAAACCAGGAGAAAGATGGGGACTAAGATACAGAGACAAACCAGGGAGTGAAACAGAACCAGGAAACAGAGACAGGGGACCACATGAAGCCAGGAAGTAACACAGAGCCATGGAGACACAACAGACAAACTGACAAAGACAAAGGGGAAACACATACACTATATACACAATAAGAGCAATGAGACACAGGTGGGGCAATCAACACAGGTGAAACACATCAGGTCAGGGCAGGTAATCACAAGAGGAGGCAAACTTGAGAGGACATGGGAGGACAAAGTACACAAAACAGAAAAAAAGGAAACAACTAAACTCAAAACTACAAACCATGACAGGCCCCTTTTAACAGCAGACATTTTTTTCAAGTTTTTGATCTATTTGTTCAGTCATAATAGTTTTTTCACTATACTTATTCCAAATGTTGGTTAAAACTCTAATCTGTGTATACCGTGTTGCAGTTACAGCCAAACAGGCATGCACTTGCCTAATCTAAATCTAAAATGCAATTTGCTGTTGTAATGTGTGTAAAGGCAGCCACAGCATGGCTTCTTAAAGAAAAGTAAACAGTTACATTAGCTGCAAGTAAGCTGAGAGACTCCTAGTCCCTGAATTTATGAAAAGCAGCATTGTTCTTTTTTTTTTTTTAAATCCCCTCTTTGAAAACAGTAAATAACGTATGCCCCCATTAAGTGTTTGGAATACTTCAGGCTGGTACTAAATGGCAGAACACAGACGCCTAATTCAATCAGAAAGCCCTAGGGCGTCCCAGTATGGCTAACTACATCAGGGTTAAGCATCTTGATTTTGTCAAAATTATAGAAAATGACAAGTGAACTCAACATGAACCAGAGAGTCGGGGTGGGATCCTTGTATTGACATTTCTTAATTTAAGCAGGGCGGTACCAGAAATCAATACTGTTCAGCCATGCTGCTTTTCTACTGTTCTCTCCCCATGAGTCTGAAGGACTCCCAGCATCACAGTGCAATAACACAATAATAAACACTGTTAACCCACATATGTTAGGGACTATTGCTATGGTTCAAGTAAGAAAAATGAACTTTTCCAAAGAAGTAATGAAGGAGAGACCCAGAGAAACTTACTTTCAGTTCTCAATGGAAAAGGTTTACTTAACCCAGAGCATTTAATTATTGTTATGCCTAACGATACAACAGTTTTAGGTGATTAGTAACATGTTTGCTTTTGCCTGCAAAATTCAAGGCAAGATGCATGATTGTGGATAGACAAGATGCAAATTTGCACAAAGTGGTGCAGACAGGGGAAAAAATAAACATGCACAAGTTTAAAATCTTAAAGCTTGACAGAAAAACAAGTTCATGAGACTGAATTTCCGAATCAACATGAGAGGAAGGAGGAGAGAGAATTAAGTAAAATAATAGTCTCAGCATTCCTTCAGAGCAGCACAGGGTTAGGAAAATTTTAAGTCAAATAAAACTTAGCTGTCATGAATTTATTGACTTTTTTTATTCAAGTTCAGCTGTTAGCCATTTGATGACCCTTTCCAGAAAAATCAGTGCCATCACCAACACACTTTCTTTCCAAAAACTGGATGGCTTGACCATAGACAGTCAAACTACATGTCAGCAACATTAGTATTTCTACCAAAAAATCTATTCTACCTAATTTTATTTTTAATCTCCCAACAACAAACAAATTTTGAGACCATTTCAAGCATTACTGATTGTCTAAAAGGGTTCTGCAGTAAAAACTGGCTTTGGTTTCTCTTTCACTGCCTCTTTCTCATACACGCAGTAGTTTTCCATTCATGATACTAACAGAAGGCTATGGGGTGAAAGCAAAACACAGAGCAAAAAAAGTGAGCAAAAAGGAAAAACTCAGAGGCTCTTTTCAGTGCAAACAAACTTACTTTTCATCAGGTGCTATTACACTTCCCATTCACATTTATTGGATTGAGTCCATGCAGCATAACCAAGGTGCTGACAGGGGCTGATTACTCCAATAAGTCTCGCGGCCGTAGAGGAGGGGTCACCCAGAGGACAGGAATGCAGAAGGGCCTTCCTGAGGGCCAACAGTGACCCGGACTAGAGTCCTGCCCAAAGGATAGTTAACATTGCCTCACCCCCACCTCTGCTCTGATCCCTTCCCTCTGCTGTGCTCATTCTCTTCTCTGGCTTTGTTTCTTTTGAAATTTCTGCTTTGCTACAACTCTCCTTCTCTCCTCTAGTCATTTTTTTTGGCTCACCATTTAGTTCCAAAATGTGCTTCATTCCTAATGCTTTAATCAACATTACTTTCTGGGTTAAATTTTTTAAAGTAGTAGACAAGTAGACAAACTGAGCTGGAACTGTACATTAGACAGGCACTGGCCTTTGTCACCTAAGTTTGTAATCTTGTTATAAAAGTTAAAAGACAAAACACATCCCCTACACACACAATTTGCTATTCTTTTAAAGTAGGTAACAGTATTTCTTCATCCTTTCTGTGTCTCTTTAAGCCTTTAAATGAAGTCTGTGAAGAAGAAAAATTCTTTATTGTGTTGAACTGCTTACTGGCCTTTTTCACTGTAGTTCCCCTTGGTCTTACAGATAAATTGTTTTGGCAAAATGGATCATTTCCATTAGAGTTATAGAACTGTCCACAAAGCCCATGATTTTACCAAAGAGCCATATTTAATTTGAAAAAAAAAATGAATTGAGGGAATTCCTGGAACACTCAGAATCTCAAAGGTCGGTAAATGATTAAAACAAACTATTTCATACTGCACATCAGTCTAAAGGCAAATGTTTTCATACTTTTAAAATTGATCAGTGTGAACTTTTGCAAGGTTTCTGTTTGAGGGAATTCACTGTGGTTGCAGCTGAAAATTGATAGAAGTAGTTTTGTGATGAATCCTGCCTTCTTTGACACCTGCTCAAATCTGGTTAAAACTGCAGTATACATTAGACGTTCTAAATGGATCGTCTGCTTCAGGTTGCCAAACTGACGGACACAACCCCCTCAAGTTCAATATCTGCTAGTCGTGGGGGGAGGGGCTTTCTTTGAAGTTGGATGGCTGATTAGACAAACAGCGTCTTTGAACATGTGGGGGTCCCATTCGTGGAGGTACATCCTTATCTTTTCAGACCATGCCTAAACCTAGCCAAAGCGCAAGCTTTAACCCTGACAAGTGTCATGTTTCAGTTTTCAAAGTTTGTGTAACCAAATCTGAGGAGTAACTGTCACAACATCTTTACAACCATTTTAATTCAAACTCTTCCACTATGTTGCGAAACAAAATCTGGTGGTTCCAGCTAACGCTGGAAATACTGTGGAGTAAATGGAAAGCCTTATAGATTCTCTGTCAGAGGTTTCACATTCATGAGCTAGCTTAGGGCACCAGGTCAAGTCACTCGCCTGAGACCATTAAAGTCCTTCAGAGGTATTGTTAGAGGGAAGAATAAAGGAATCTACTATCTTCTAGATTCAATAGCAGACAACAATGGCTTGGCTAGCCCAAAGAAGATTTTTTTCTTTAGGATTGTCCTGACCTAAAAAAAATGCATGAGTCCCAAACCATGCAAAACCCATTTCAGTGAATATCCAGTCAATATGATCTTCATATATTCACTGGTATTTAGTTTCTTGTCTGCCATTTCTCATTTAAATCATTTCACATTGTTTTAAATGATGCTGAACCAGTCAACTACAGTATTGTTGTGAATGAAGCTATCAATCTGTCACCGAGCTGTTTGTTCCCTGTCTGTCTTTGTCTCTCTCTACAGTTTTCTGCCTCGGTTCCATACATCCAGTGGTTGTTAATCAGTCACTGCAGCTCTACAGTGCTGCAAATGCTGCTCTGCAGAACCCAGGAGTATGTGGCTTAGCGCCTTTCAAAGCCTGCCTGCCTGCATCGGCACAAACAGACACAGCTATCCAAGCTCCCTCTATGAGAGTGCAGCCTCAACACATAAACAACCTTTTGTTCATGCTCTAAACCAAAAAAAGAAAGGCTTCACAGTCTGCTGGCCTTCCCCCAAGACAAACTCACTCGATTAGAGGGATCTGTTCATGGGTTGTGCGTGCTGGTGGAGGCCAGGAACCTGAAGCCAAGCAGAAATTGATGAAAGCAGCTTCTGTGATGGCCTCCAGTCCCGATAATGCTATCTCTTCATTCTACTGCTATACTAAGTATTTGTCCAGTAGCTGCATCTCCCTCAGCCTAATGTTATTGATGAGCTAGGAGCTAAGTTGTGACCAGTGGCTAAATATAGCACTGTGACCATACAAAGGGCTCAACTGAGGCAGACACACTGCAAACAAAACTGCTCGGTGTGTATTACAAAAGATGACAGATCACAGCAGAGACAGCAGGGCTCAGAGCATCTGTGGGAACTGCTGCTTTTGACACCTCCAAATGTAGCCTGGCCTTATGATTTCCACATTTACTTTTGTGCACATAAATTAATACCAAGAAATTAGTCAAGTTCAGTATTCTTATGAATTACTTTAATCGAGAAATCTACATTACAGTTACAAAGTGCAAATAAAGAGCTTTTAGTCTGCTTCTGTTGCAAAAAAAGGAGTGCTGCACAGTAATGTGCATGTAGCAGGTGCATGCAATAACTTTCTTGAGAAAGTACTCTTTGTTACATTGCTTGATCAACGTCTGTCCGTCCTAAGTTCCTAATATTTTTGTAACCACTTGTATGTTTGTGTTTCTAATTTCCTAACTTTCACCCTGTTGAAGATGGTGTGGATCTCCATCAACAGGCAGGGACCCAAAATTCATGTTAATCATCATCTTCAGCGGTGAGAGTTGAGTCTACCTCTGCCATGCAGAATCCACACAGCAGTCTCAGCAGCTAAAGAACCTGCAGTCCCCAAGACTAACTAAGCTGCATTAAGTTATAAGCCAAACCAAGAGCATGTTGGCAGTTTCTTTAAAATTTGGAGTTGCGCACCATGACTTTGTCCCCCCAGAATCTAATTATTAATGCATAGTACTACTGTGAAATCCTGAGGCATCTGAGGGAGAATATTAGGTTCAAACATCTTGAACTGTAATTTGGCAATTTGGCTTTCCAACATGACAAAACTTGCAAATTTCTGCCTATACAAACACTCATCACCCCCCCTACCGACTGGATTAGGCTTAGTGCAACTTCATTCAGTTACTTAAATCTAAGTTGAAGTTAGAGGGTCACTGTTTTGACATGATGGAGGATGGTGCTTGACATGTTTATAGAACAGGACTTTCAGGGAGCATTGCAAGCATGGTAGAAGTGCTGTGAGTGGTGTGGCTGCACAGAATGACCACTTTAAAGGGGATGGCAGCCAGATTTAAATCAGGTTTTTGCTTTTTATAGGCACGGTCTCTGAACTTTTTGATTGCACTTTGTCTAGAGGCAATGCAGTAAGACGCAGGCCTTTATATAGTTAAACAAAGTAAGACTGTAGAGTTTAGGGAAGTGGATTGTGTGTAATACATCAAACTGTCATGCAAAAGAACACAGTTCCATCTCATACAACTTGAATGCCAAATAGTGGAGCTCCCCATGGCTGGGTACTCAGCCCCCTCCCCTTTACGCTGTAGACCCAAGATTTAATTTTCCAACATGGAAAAGAACTCTGTTGTGAAGTTTGTGTGTGACACCCTTATCACTGGCCTTCTACCAAGCATCAGATATATTGCTGAGGTCAGGGGCCTGCACATAGCCCAAAGCATACGAAAAGACAATACAACAACAGAACAACAACAGTTCATTCACCTTGGTGATGTCTTTCAAGAAATACACCATACCACCTAACTACAAATCAGCTTCTTTCCATAGGCTGTGAGACTTTTTAATTTATTTCTGTAATGCTGTAATGTTTCCATATTTACACTTCAGGAACAAACTTAGTGAATACAGTGTTATCAGGTTTGAACTAATGTGAATTATGGCAAAAAACTGTAAAAAAAAAATGTCTTTTGTTGTTCTGCGATCTCTGTGTGTATTTCAGAGTCAGCCTGTCTGTTGTGGAGTATCTGTAGCTTGTTTAGCAGAGTAAAGCACATTGGCTCTCTGTGAATAGGAGTGAACATCCGTCCAACTTATCTCTGTGTGCAGACTTGGGCTCTCTGCCTCATAATTGCAGGTTCATACACACAACTCACGGACACACATTAAATAGCTTCTTTGTGGGTAGCTTAAGAATACCACTCATTTCCCACCCCTTTTTTTTATTTCTAAGACCAAATCAAATGAAGGGAAACACTGTGCGAAAACTGGACTTTGCTCCTTGTTTGACAGCAAATGCAAGTTTTGTTTGCATTGCCACTTAAAGCTCTTTTAAAAAACCTCTGTCGCAACTTCAGGATATACTTCCTGTGATCATTTTTCTAGATCTCAAGCTTTGACCATATTTCAAAGTGGTTGCATCCTCTGCAGGGCAAAAACCTGAATGCAATAAAGCTTCCTATAGATGGGAACCAAATTTAGCACTGGAGAGTTCATGCTGGCCTGTGTTTGACTCCAAGATCTTCAGCTCCGCCGTACTCTCCCTGCCCCCACATCCCTTCCTGTGATGAAATCTACCCCACATGGTTCGTTTCGGAGCCCCTCCTCCACTCCCTTACCACCCACCTCCACCAAAAAGAAGCAATCTTTGAAGCGAGCCGCATCTCTGCCGGCCCTGTCGAACAATGAGATGCTCTCCGGCTGCTTTGTGCTGCGGGCCTCTCAATGCAAACAGAGCTCTGAGAACTGCTTTTTCATTGTCTCATCTTCAAGGGGTAATAAATAAGAGCCTGGACAGCTAGACAAGCTGCTACAGGGCAAGAATGAGAATGCCGCTGTTAAAAAGGCGGGCTTTCAATCAAAGTCCATTCAAAGAATAGTTGGAGTTTTGTATGGACGCATGTTCTGCCTATTAATGAACATACAAAAGGAGCCATTTTCTTGATTTATAGGCGGCTACCATGGAGAATGCGCTGTGACCACAGGCAGGGGAGGCCATACGTTAAGATGTGCTTTTGGATACTTAGCTCTGACTACACAGCAGCATCGTTTTAAAAATTGCACCAGTTTGCATGTTGACTATAAAGTCATTTATTCTCCCAAAGAGAAAATCTAAAATGAGCTTCAGTCCCAGCAACAATGTTTTCCTGTTATCGTGTAGATCTGTCTTGTTCTTAGGCTCAGAGGCACAAACGCAGAACAGAAAAACCCTCAATGTGCTCACAGGTGACAGGCCAAAAAAAAAAAAAAAAATTAGACCAATAAACCACAGTTTTTACAGGTTTCGTATTGCTTTGGGAAATAAAAACTAAGATGAATTTCAGAATTGAGGTCTCGCCCAATTAGTTCTTGTTGGTTTTTTAATGTTCCCCTTAAAGGTTCTTACAGACTGTTATCATTCATGTATCGACATTGCTTGGCTTTTGCCACAGAGATGAGGTTTGAAGTCTCTTGACAACTCGAGAATGAGGGGATTGATGGTGGTCTCCAAGTGAAGAGTCAGGCAGACTAAGCCTCTCATTAAACAGCTCCAGATGTGTGCCAGATGTCTGGGGGTCTCTCCCATAAAAAAAAAACTTTCACCATAAAAAACCCCATGGCCAATGTGATCTGAGTGTGTAACCGTAGTTGCTTGCAGCAGCAGCGGGCACCTTTCCAAACTCGAGACAAACTGTAAATCATGTTGTAAACACTGTTTTTAGTGTATGTGTGGAATGTGCGGCAGCATGTATGCATAGGATTCTCCGAGTGCGAGATGGGGAGAGTGGGGGCGGGTGGTGAGGAGACTCCTGGCAATGTGAACTATGGTTGAACTGTAGGAGGGAGTGCACTGAAAGGTTGGAAACAGTGGGGGTAAAAAAACTCCAGCCCCTTCTTCAATCAGTCATACGCTCCCGACAATGGTCTCGTTTTCAGACATTCCTCTATACATTACCAATAATCTTTTCTTTAGTTTTTTTTTTGTTCCACAAGCCTTGTTCTCATCATAATCAGCCCTTGGTGAATGAAGACACGACGCCTCTCGCAGACAGCAGATGAAACACATATTGTATCTGGTAAAGGCTTGGAACTTGTTAAAAAAGAAATGCTGTTAAACCTTCAGGGTACTCAGTGAGATGTAGCCCTCGCCTTCCTTCGCTTCCTTTGGCAGAGCGGCTGGCGAGTCAGCTCCATTCGTTTGCCAGCCACTTGAGTGCACATTGATTTTCAATCTAGAGAGTTAGCACATGGTGTAATGAGAGAAGTCTGCATTATTCATACTTTGCCAGGGCTAGAAACCGCGTGTGACCTAAATACCCTGCGTTGGATTCTAAAATAACAACAGGGGAAACACTGACAGACAGTCAGGCAGACAGTGATTTTAACTGAACGTGGTAGAAAAAAGGAAGGGGTAGGCAAATAGGAAGGAATTGTTCTCGGGGGGGGGGGATGAATGTGTAGGAATGTGAGTGTGCATTTTCCAAGTTTAAATGCAAACTGACAACTAAGTCTCTTTAAGACTGCTTGCCTTGCAGACATGTTGTATTAGTGTGTTATTTGAGTGGCACAAAAACAGCTTCTTGGAAACAATGCGTAAAATGTAGTGTATGTCCTTGTGTTTATATCATGTAGCATCTGTGAGCAGAACACTGCACTTACATGTTATCATTTATTTGACACATTGCCCCCTTATTCTATTTCATAGTTGGCTTTAATTGTGAAAAATCTTTTGATTTATTCTATAATTTATTTAAATAGGGCCTTTGATGCCTTTTTCAGTCTGCATTACCATTATTAAACTCAAAATCTCCTCCAAATTTTCACAATTTTTTAACTTATTTTTGTTGCATTGTCCTTATATGGCTGCTTACCAGTCATGTTTGCTGAGTCTTCGTATCAGTTCCAAGAGGCACTTCAGTAATCTATTACTTAATTATTTCATTATTTAAAATTTCCCCCCAATTTACAGTTTTTAGTTTTATTTTGGATTAACTGATCCATCAAATTCTGCTTTTTTCTTTAAAATTAGGACGCAACATCTTAGCAATACTGCAAATATACCTCAAAACATTTTTGCACTACTTTCAAATGGGAACCTACTTGGGCAGCTTAACACTCTCTCTGCTCAGGACCGGATACTGCCATGTGGATTTCGGAGGAAAGACAAAGAAACATTTTCTGGTGAGGGTTTGATTTTGTTGACATTCTCCTGCCAGGTGAAGGCTTTTGTAATCTGTCGGGGTGGTGAGCAGGTAGAAACACTGACAGGTTGGAAGTACAGGTATTCCTCTCCCCTGACCCCCTTAAGGCCAGATGGGAGGAGAGTGAGAGGGGGAGAGTGAGAGTAAGAGGGGGATACGACAGATGGGGAGGGATTGAAAGTGTGTGAACGACAGGATCCATTAACCAGCTCGCTGACATGCTGTGCAACGATTTTTTTTTAAATATTGTCTTAGAATTTGCTAATCATGCCTGTACTAGACAAGGAATGAATCAATTTTTCTAGGTAAATATTTGCTCTAAAATTGCTTTTCTGGCCTTTTATTTAAAAAAACAGAACTGCATCTTGGATTTTTTTTGCTTTTGTGTAACTGAGCGGAAAACTGTGAATATCTTTGTGTGTCCACAAGTGTGTGCACTTCTCCCTATTTGAATATTTATTTTGTCGAGCCTGCAAAGACACATGCATGAACAGGATTCTTCAAGTAAACTCATGAAGGCAGTTGGATGCAACTAGATGCAGCCGTTACTGCAGCCATTTTACCCCACTTCAGTGTGATGACTCGAAACACGTGCAAACACTTTTGCAAGACTTGTCATTAATGCTAGTTTATTTCAAGCATTCTAAACTTCTCAGTATCCCACAATCTAAACAATGGGGTTTAAGAATTTTCAAATTGAAATCTCTTTGTAAGCAAAGGTCTAACCACGCTTTGCTGCTAAAATGAACATTTCCAAATACCCAACCAAGAGTCAAAGAATGAAGTTAGCATCAGAAACTCCTGCCATTTATTTTTTAGGTAAACATATAAGTAGGAAATATTTAATAGAAAAATGTGTCTAAAACAAATAATATACACACATTATAATACATTATAAGCGTGTATTTGGTATAAATGGGTAAGCCGTTAAAAACACCCCGTTCAGTTTATACTTTTATTTTATTAGATGAAATTTTATTGTATGAAAAAATGTATATTCTTTAAAGCTGCTCAGATAATATACCAGCATGTAACTATGAACTTAACTCTCAACTATTAATCTTGTTCACTTTGCATTTTTGCATATCATTTTTAAATGCACGTCACACAGACTTTGTGCATTTTTGTACTCAAACACTGTTTTTTCAGAGATACTTTTTTGTTCCCTCTGAAAACAAGAAAAAATAAAACAAAAACACAACACAAAAACGAGCTCTATCCTTTTTAATAATGAAGTATTTTCAATTTTTGCTTTGTATTATGGAAATTGTTGCAGTTTGATTTTAAATTTTAAATTCAGTTTATTAATTTGTGTGCATGATGACAATATTTCCTTTGTCTTCGCATTCCCTCTTTATCTCTTTCATAGAGTCATAGACACACACACACACACACACACACACACACACACACACACACACCCCTCAGTGTTGTTGACTGGGCCACTGGCGTTCCCTGGAGGTATATGATGTTTGCAGTAGAGCTGAGTTTCCTTTGTGAATCCCCCAGTGGAGGTAGAAGGCAGCTAGCAGAGTGAACTGGACCGCTGACCCAACAACAGCAACTGTTTGAGCGTGTCTCCCGGGGACGTTGCGGCGGCCTGGATCATTCGTGTGAATCTACAAATCACACTCAGCAGCAGCGCTCATTACCTTACAGTTTGTTTCATCTGTTTTTATCTTTGTGTTGAAAGTTCAGACGTGTTCAGACACATCTGTATGTATCAGCCATCTGCGCGTTTATTCCTTTGTCTCTAATGCTGTGAATAATACAGTTTCTTTAGAAATCTATTTCACACGCCAAAGGATGATCAAGGAGAATACACCATCAGTACTCTTTTATCTTCTTTATGTTACTGTATTTATTTTTTATTCGAATTGTGCTGCATATTTGATGGCTACACTTGTCCCACCCCAGTCAGAGAGGTTGGATCATATTAATGTATTGATGCTTTTGTCATCTTGCTTTCAAACGTAGGCACATTGTCCAATTTTATTTTTAAACCCAACCTCATGCAAAGATTTCACTGTGTGTTTATGTGCAAAATGAACACATAACTATGTGGCCTTTTGATTAAAGTGACATGGTCTTACTCACTGATTCATTTTCAGTGAAAGGGCCCCACATGGGGGTCACAAGATGAATCAAAAGACCATGGTCCCTAATAAATGAGAAAAAGCAGGAACTTGTGGGTGAGAGTACTACTTATTAATTATTTTAAAACCAATATCCATTGACCTTTTTAATTTCTGTTAAAATACAGTCTGGCTTCCTATAGATGTTTTGCATTTAAATGAAGCAGCATCCTCCTCCTGCAACACTTAAGTGCCAAAAACTGGACTTCCTCAAATGGCCACTTGAGGCTTGCTCAAGTCAATGCCCATGTTTCCCCAATTTTAGATGTCCACTTTTACAGCAAACATAAACGTGTTTGCAGCCTCCTACTAACAGTTTTGGTTTTCAACACCTAATTTACCTGTTCATGACAACTGTACAAATTTGTAGACTGTGAAAACCTCAGTGATGGAAGTTCTGGTTTCATAATATTTCTAAACCTTTTTTAAAACTTACAATTCTAGCTGTGTTTCAAATAACTTGAGTACTTTTTTGGTTTTAAAAGTTATTTTTGTGATGGATGGGGAAAGATACAGAGATACATAGTTTTCTCAGCTTTTTGTTTGTTTGTTTTTTAAATTTAGCATTTAATGTTTGGTTTATGACTGATTTCTCAAAAGAAGAAGAAACAAATTATCCACAAGAGTAAAAACTTTGTTCAACAAAGAAAAATACTGAAAATGCTTGACTATCTACGATGAAGTCTGTTTACATTTCAGAGTTCAGCAGCACACAAAACTGCACACCTGAGCCCCTCACTGGGAGAAGTTTCCCCCCTGGGTGAACCTGTCTGCTGGTTTTCATGTCAGAGCAGATTTTTAGGTGGTGGAGGGAGGTGAGCGAGAGGAAAAGAATGAGATGGAGTAAATATGTGGAGCTGAAAGTCAAAAACAGCAGAGCTCAGGCTTAGGAACACAAATCAGAGTGTGTCAAACTATTGCTACAGCAGTGAGAGACACTAGGGGCCACTTACAGTGAGAACATAATCCTGGAGCCATGCAGCGACCTGCATTTCTCACTTTTGACTCAGATTGTTATCATCATGTCTGCCTGAACACGTTCCACTGTATGAATGTTGTACAGTGGATGCTGGTGCTGTGTAGAAAAAAATCAGAAAAGACATCAAAGCATATCATGTGATTGCATGCTGTTTAACTTCAGTATTTCAGTATTACACTTCCATAAAATTGGGAACTCAGAGGTCCAGATGGATAGATAACTGTAAAACATCCCCTTAAGCACCTTCCCAACTCTATTCCATCAGTTTGTAGTTCTATGGTATAAATTTGCAGATTTTAATTTCAAGCCAAGATCACTCTGAAGACCAAACAGACAGTGATAAAGTTGGTAAGGTGCCCCTTTTTAAACAGTCCTTTATTGATTTGACAATGAGCCCCTATAGGTCTACAGTATCAGACTTATGCTGGACTTATTTATGCCCAGTATCACCTACTATTCAAATGCACATAAACTGTTCAAAGTTTTACTGGGAAAACCTACTGCAGCTCACAGGTAGGTAAAGAAATGAAGCTGCATGCAACATCTTTGTTAGAATTTTCAAAATGGATGCATATTACCACTATACAACACAGGATTTTTTTATTTTTCCTTGATTTCATGTCTTTTCTTATTTTTAGAACTGCACTTTTTAACTTATTGGAATGTATATTTTAAAAGAGGAGGAAGAACAGGTGATTAGCTGGAGAGTATCACAGATGAAAGGAATAAGAGCTAAGTGCTGTCAGTGCAACTGAACACCACAATGTTTCAAAGCTGAAGAGGCACACACTGAGTCCACACACCAGCTGCAATGATATAACTGCAGTACTTCTCTTGGTGCACGTGAGTTTGTCAAAGCTGAGCAGTTCAGTGATAACTCAAAGTACTTCTATCAGTTTTGAGGATTCAGCGCAATGGATTACTATCAGGTTTTATTTATGGCTTGAACACTTCAAAAGAGAGGCTGCAACCAGTCCTTAAGAACATTAATAGCTTTCTATAATGTTGCACATGGCAACTACGAAACATTTAAGGTTAGGTAGCAACTATGGATATCATTAATACATCACTCCCATAATAAGACACCAAGTCAAGTGTCCGGCATTAAAGTCAAACGAGCTACATGCCCATCAACCATGACACACTCCACACCCTCACTGTTTAACTAGCTACAAAAATGGCGAACTATTTTCCTTTTTAGCATGAGTGTTGACACTTGACATAACCTCCTGGAAATGTTCATCTTTCAAAGTAAAGACCAATGTCTTTATGGTAAAAAAAAAAAATCCCAACAATGACTACTGACTGAGACAAAACGCAAACTGAACAGAAAAGGGTTTTAAAACCTGTGTAAAGTGAATAAAACAGTGATCCGGTTATTTTTCAGAGGGGGACAATGTACGAGGGTGATTCCAAGCAATTCAAGCTAATGCTCAAAAAACCTTTCCATTTCCACTATTCAATATGACATTGTTTATGTACATCTGTACCCTTCGGCACATGTCCAGCCAGTATCAGTGAAGGTATGGCAGTAGAACTCACCAACAGGTGAAGGTGTGCTGCCGCTGCTCGATGGCTGCTGGATCTGTAGCCTCTGCGGTGATGGCGGCAGCTGTGGCAGGGAGCTGATGATTGAAGGGAACAAGAAAGGATACACCCCAGGTGTGTAGCGCCTCATCTGGACCAGCGGAGGACTGCTGCGGGGCTGGGCACGGCTGGCGGTCTTCATCACAAAGATGGGCCAAGGGTGCACTGAGCACTGAGCGAGCTGAGGTTTGGCGGAGCTGGGAGGCCATCAGGTGAACCCTGGCTGCAGTTAGTGTGTCTGGAGCAGGTGTGGTACCACATTAGCACTCCAGAGATGCATGGTGGTGTAGTTTAACGTCACCCAGGTCGACTCAGAGGCTTTTTTTACTAACCCTGCAACACAGAAACAAATGAGTTACTATTTACTCTGTTACTGTAAGTTGATTTCATCTCTGTGGGTCTTTCAATAGTTAATGTTAAACAAAAGTTTATAAACTAATGAAAAGAAAGTCACTGTAGTGAGAAACCCATGGGAATTTATGGTAAAATAAGCTGTAGCACTGTCAATTTGTATTTGTCCATTGTTTTTTCTCCCCATGTTTCCACACTGTCTTCTACAGGTAGGGGGATTTCTTGCATGTCCATCCCAGATTTTCACTAACTTGTTTGAAGTCCTACATTTCAAACATATTGAGCCTATTTGTAACAAAAAACAGAGAACAAGACTGTTGAAAAAAGTACTCTTTTATTTTGTAAACAACTTTTTAAATTTAATATAAATGACGTTATCCAAACATTAAAATGTCTCATCACTGCTCCTGCTGCCCTCAGACAGTTTTGATTATATCACACATTCTGTAACCGAGGTAATATTGAATTGTAGAGTTATGTGCAATTGTGCAGTTTTTAGCCTCACTGGTTCTTGGGCTATATGGATGTCAGTGTTAGTTGATCAATTGGTTGGCCACAGACTTGGTTCTGACTCCAACATCACAAAAGAAAGAAAGAAAGAAAGAAAAATCTGTAACTACATGAATATATGTAGGAATTTAAAATTATAGAAATATATGATGAAAAATTGTGCTAACATTTATGGTCCAATAGGGATGAGATCTTTTGATTTGGTATTTCTATGATTTTTTATCAGTGGCCACCATTTGGTTGACATTTTTGGGTCAGGCGTAAATATCTTAAGAACCACCAGATGGACTGCCTAAAAATTTAGTACAGAAAAACAGACAAAAAATGCTAACTGCCATGGTAAATATATCCTCAGCATGTTGAAATTATCTTTGTGAGCATGTTAGCATGCTTGTGTTGACAGTCTTTAGCTCAAAACAGTGTCTATGCAAAACCTCAAAGAGCTCCAAAGCATGGCTGGAGACATTTATGGATTCCACTGAGCACAGTGACAAAGCAGCTGCTGGGGACGGCTGCAACCACACACACAATGTTTCTGACTGAGCCAGATGTGCTGCAGTGTGTTTTAGAAGAGCAAGGAGCAACTCTCTTTTGCTTTGCTTTGCTCAGAAATTTGAACCTAATATTTTTTTGGACATTGAATGGCAGAATCTGTTCAATTTTTTTAAATAAAAAAACTGTTTGCAGACTGCTGACACAAATAGGTAAAATAAAAAAATGATCAAAATGGAGTAAGAAAGTGTAATCTGTGGTGTGACAGAAAAAAAAACATGCTGCAGAGGCAACTGTAGGGCCATGCCTGGTTGAATAGACTTTTCAGTACAGTGAAGAATAAAAAACAGTGAAACAAAAAAGAATGTCAGATTAAATGCTGTTACTAGATAATTTAAAAAACCTTGGATGGCAACTTCAGTATTTCTAAGATATTGCTGAGCTGCCTCACAGAGTTTTCTCACAAACCAAACATACTGCAGGTCCTTGGGTCCATGAAAATAAAATGAGAGAATTTCTTCCATTAAATCTAAAATGTCCAAAGTGATTGCAGGAGATTTTCATCTTAAAAAACAAATAGGGAAAGTATTTCTAAACCAGTAAATGGACTCCGCTTATGAAAGGCTTTCCTAGTCTTTTGACTACCCGAACTGCTTCACAGTGCAAGTCTGCATTCACCAATTCACAGACTAATTACAGGCAGCTTCTCTGCAAAGTGTCAACCTGCTCATCAGGAACTCACACACACAATGACGGAGCAGCCATGAAAAGCATTTTGGGGTAAGTATTTTGCCAAAGGACACTTCAACATGCAGAATGAGGGAATCGTGAATTAAACCACCAACCCTCTGAAAAGCAGACAACCTGCTCTACCTTCTGAACAACAGCTGAATATTTGCCTTAATTTACTGCGTGTCTATATGTGTATGGAGCCCTTAAAATGAAATGGTGGGGTGGGGGATTGGGCAAAAAAAGTCTTCAAGTTTCTTGGGCGCACAAGATAATCTCTGTTCTCAAAAGACCACCCAGTCACCCAGACATCAAAATTTTATTTTAATGTTGAATGGAGACAATCTAACAGCTGCAACATAGGCTGGGTTATCTGTTCCTATCTTTGCTCAAAATACTATCTTGTGTGCATGAGAAACTTGTTTTTTTTTTCAATTTTAATCTCCCCATTTTCTTTTTATGAGATTTGTTTTTATGGTTTAAAATTTTGGTAGTAAAAATTATTAGAGAAGTGAACCTTTACTAACCTTTCAACCTGATTTTTGTAAAATAATTTAGAAGGAAACCTTAATTGTAATAGTACTCTGATTTAAAGCACATAGAGGGATTTTTTACATTTTTTTACATTTAATGACTGACATTTAGCCAGTTAGCCTAAGTGGTATTGAGGAATTTAACTTATAATATGTAGTATATAGACTACACTGGGTCATGTACTTACGTAATTCCAAATTAACTTGGGATTATGTGCGATTGGTAATTTTATTCCCAACAACTGTGTGTTGCACAGTTACCTGTCCCTAACTTCTAGGGAAACACCAGATTACTAATTACATATGGTGCATTTAAACTCCGTATCTACAGTTTAGCTTTGTTAGTAGTACAATCAGTAGTTTACCAAACCAAAACAAACAAAAACTACTAGCAAACCCTCAGCTATGTACAGTAATGAGATGTGGTTGGTTAAATAGCTAGAAATGATAACTCCCAGGATATCAAGGGCTTTTCTAAGATACCCCACTGCAAAGATTATGTCCATATATCAGCTGCAGTTCATCTTAACTCTCCTTACACCAAGGAAGCTTTGGTTGGAGTGGTGGTGCTGATAAAAATGAGCAGGGTGGAGCTGAGGTGTGTTCAGCCTTCACTACTGAATTCTGTTTAACAGAGTTATAAAGTGCTACAGTGTAATGATGCTCATAACGCTCTAACCTGCAGTCAGAGGAACATTAAAATGATTTGTAGCCACACTTTTTAATTAACGACCACCCAATAGTGTCTCACTGGTGCGGTGAATGCCACTGAGGAAGGTAGAGACAGACGAGTGGTGAGAGAGGAGAGGACAGGAAGATGGTAGTAAAATATATTCTGTATCTTAGTGTCATGCTCATAGTGTGTCTGTGACTAGAATTAGATCACATCTATTGTCCAACTCTGAAGACTCAGATCTCTGAGTCAGACAAGTGAACGAGAAGTCTATACAATGTTTTCAAAGGTGTTTTACAGCAGGTAGACAGCTGGGATTGCTGCATTTAAAACTACCATCACCTGTAGAAATGTTTTGTCAGGTTTGATGCCATGAGTGGAAAATATACAGGACAATAAGTAATAATAAAAGAAACATCACCACTGTGGTTAAAAACTCAATTTTTTTACTTAAAAATACCAACACTTGATATGCTTTTGTATGCAGAAATAAAAGAAATTGTGGTAAGTATTGTTAGATGTTGTTTTATTTCATGTTAAATTTTTTATGTTTGTACACCTGGATTTAGTGAACTAGTTTGGGGTTTAATGTCTTGCTGAACGGCTCATTATCTCAGCATCTTTTTTTTCACCCTAATTGATTCAGGATTTTTTTCAGTAATGTACTGTTCAAACTCACCCAGTTAAAACCATCATTCACACCAAGAAGCTGCCCAGTTCAACCACAGCCTCTATTGGTCACTTACCAGCTGCCCTGGAGTCATTGAGGTTGAAAAGGCCTTAAAGAGGATATAAGCAAGAGGTTGATCCTGCTTGTTCACTTTCCCTGCCAGGGTTTATTCAGCTCCAGGGATTGAACCTGTGACCTCTCAGTCACAAGCTTTAACCTTTAGGCCATGGCTACTCATGTGAGCAGGTGAAACATGCTTTTAAGTAGACCTTGTTGGACCTTTCAATAAGTTGACGAGTCACGAGGCAAATCCCACTGATAGAGGGTTAGTGTTTAGAAAATATATTAGGCATCAATTTTAGTCTTGATTCTTTTTTTTATCACAGAGTACCATAGGAATTCTTGACAACTCATGCAAGAAAAATTCTTAATTGAAACAAATGATAAATGCAAATTATCTTTAATCACTTGTATATGTGCATGAGCAAAATGCAATAACTGGACATCAAGATGGTTGTGGTTGTGTGTAATACCTACACGCTCAAAAGGTAACTAATATGGTTTTGTCCCTGCTATATATATTTAAAAAGTCCATACTGATCCTTAATAACAAAATCTGTTCTGTTTCCTGACCGGAATGTGTTTTTCTTCCTTGGTATAAAGAATATAATGGACCTGGTTGTAGCCTGTGTAGTCAATTCAATTCAATTCAATTCAATTTTTTCAAATCACAACAAAGTTGTCTCAAGATACTTGACATATGGAGCAGGTCTATAGAAAGGGGAGAGAAAGCAAGGCCAATAGCTAAGATAAATCTATGTTAAACTATATGTAAGCCATATGTGAGTGTTTTAATAGTGATACTATTAATAATACTAGTAACAATACCAATAATAATAATGCTAGCAATAATAAAGATAACAATAAAAACAACATTTCTCTGAGCATCAACAGGGCCATGGCGGAAAGCAGAGCTAAGATTAGCAATCCTGGCGCGACATCATTCCATGGGTATCTGCGAGATGAGAGGGCACAAAGACTCCAGGGAAGGTGGCAAGTTAGTAAAAGACATTAACTGAGCATGAATGCAGAAAATATAGGGAGAGAGATGAAAGAGAGGAGCTCCGCGTGTCATGGAGTCCCCCAGCAGCCTAAGCCTATTTAGCAGCATAACTAGGGGCTGGTCCAAGGCGAGCCTGAGCCAGCCCTAACTATAAACTTTATCAAAAAGGAAGGTTTTAAGCCTACTCTTAAACGTGGAGAGGGTGTCTGCCTCCCGGACTGAAATTGGAAGTGTAGAGGCTAAGCCAATGCTTTAAGCCACTGAGGGAATCCTAACGGGTAAACTTAATTAGCGTGCTCTATTGCCACGTACGATGAATTAAAGTCCAACTCTTATTGTTTAACGATGCACACAGTGTCTTTATTTGATATCCAAATCTTCTTAAAGTGCATATTTCCAATCAACATCCATACATACAATAACTTCCATCGTGGTGTTCTGTGCTCAGCGTTTAGCGGTCAAAACTGGTTTGTCCCCCTTCCGGTTGGAAACCCTACCCATACAGAAAGGTTCCTACCTTATATAGATAAAACTGATAATGAGCGCCTTTACGTGAGACCCATTCACACCCATACTGAACAGCCTGCCTGATCTGCTCCTACAGGAAGATTGTTCCACAGGAGAGGAGCTTGATAACTGAAGGCTCTGGCTCCCAATTTACTTTTAGAGATTTTTGGAACCAACAGTAGGTCTGGGTCCTGAGACCTTAATGGTCTAGTCGGATAATAGGGTACTACGAGCTCTTTAAGATAAGATGGTGCCTGGTTGTTCAGCGCTTTGTAGGTAAGAAGAAGGATTTTGAATTCTATTCTAGATTTTACAGGTAGCCAATGCAAAGATGCTAATACTAGAGTGATATGATTTCTTATCCCAGTTCTTGTCAGTACACCTGCAGCGGCATTTTGGATCAATTGCAGACTCTTTAAAGACTTTATGGTACACCCTGATAGTAAGGAGTTGCAGTAGTCCAGTCTGGAGGTAACGAAAGCATGGACTAATTTTTCTGCGTCTTTTTGTGATAGGATATGCCTGATTTTTGCTATGTTACAGAGGTGAAAGAAGGCAGTCCTTGAGATTTGTTTAAT
>JAPZDZ010000008.1:19983903-19996226 GCA_029783805.1 Acanthurus tennentii | reverse complement strand
GCTGGGTAACATGCAGAGCAACCCAGTATGACCGCAGGTTGTGAAATAGTTATAAATATAATCAACTGAATTTGTGTACATGAGCATGAAATGTCCATTGATTGTCCAAAAGAGGACTGGTGTCCCTCATCATGAATTGTGCTGATTAAATTCATGAAACATTATTTTTATGACGGTCAATACAGCTTCAAAATGAACAATTCTAATCAGTGCACATGAATCCTTTTGATAAAATTAAGTTTTATCCAAAAAACATTGAACTGGTGAAAGTTAGCACAACACTCTTTGTCCTTACCTTATCCAATGTGTTTTTGTGGCCCTAACCATACCACAGATGGGAGTTAAACCCAGGATTCTGGTGACAGAATTCTCATCAGTGGGTGACAGAGCAGCAACAAACACTCCTTCGTATTTCAAAACTGCTTTACTGGTCCCTAAAAAGCCAAGAAAGAAAAACTCCCATAATGCCAGTGAGTTTGTTGAGACATCATCAATAGTGATCGTCATCATTTAATATAATTTGAATCTGACTAGGCACTGATACTCATTATGGGCAGTGTCAAGGCTCCCTAAGAAATCAATGCACACATAAATCTGTCCAAGAGGAAAAAATGCTGAACGTAACTCCTGAAAAAATGAGATGTTAGAGCTACAATACAGTACATGTTTACTATGCAGGCAGCTTGAATATTGTTGAAGCCTGCATGCGTACTCTGCATAATCAGCAGCACACATGCTGTAGCAGCAGTGTAATTTAGGCTAGCTATTTAAAAATAAGGACAAACACTGTTGGTGCTCTATTGTGCAATCCTTCATTAAAAAGCAATAACAAGAGTAATCTGTTAATGATTTTCCCTCCTGTAAATGGATGTTTCTTTGTCTTCCAAGGTCTTTCTGGAATAACATCCAAACAATGCCGGGCATTGTGCTGTAGGGTGGAGGCAGACAATTGTGTATGTAGCGTTGATGTTTTTTAAGAGCACATGACTGATTTGTGGGGTCTGAATGGAAAGGCAAACAAAAAACAAAGATGTGAACTTCCTCCGCCAAAACCGCCTTCTGCTAAGTCATGGGATCTTGTGGCCTTGAACACTAGGTCACTGTTTCCAGGTCAGCCTGAAAGACTGACCTATAACTTACTGTTCATGTGCTGAAGAGATAACAGAATTTATCCTTGTGAATCAATTATATGTTGCATCCACCTTTTCCTAAGCAGGTTTCTAAGGGCACTAGCTATTTTTCCCATGATGTGACGGATAGTCTGCATGTGTTATTCATTGCATCTGAAAAATACTTTTCTGTGCTTTTCTTACCATACAAAGATTTGCAGTATAAAGCTGTGACAAATAGTAGGGGAAAGTATGTTCAAAGTTAAATCAAGGATTTTTTAAAATCTCAGATTTTCCTATGTTCTTTCCAGCAGTATGTAACATTAACCTTCAAGGATATAATTAATTAAATTGTTTTGAACTGGACCCAGAAAAGCAACAAACAACTTGTGCAGTTTTTAAAAACAAGGTGAATTTATTCAACTTCATTTCAGTCTTTGTTTAAATCAACACTTCCAAGCTGCTGTAACTGTAGCAGTGACAGTGTTTGCAGATCTGATGATGCAACAGAAGCTCAAAAAACAGGATTAAACAGCCCCAAGCTGCACAATCCACTTTCACAACAATCCTACTCCTTCTTTACATCGCAACATCTCCCAATAGCCTGCAGTCACATCCCAAAAAGTTTAACTAACATCCTGCCAAAAAAAGACACCAAAAAGAAAGACTGAATATTTTTTTAATTTACTTGTGTTTATTCACCAGAAATCCCATGAGATTCGGTCAGTAGCTAAATCGCTTGTTCTTCCTGTGGTAAAGCTATGACTGGATTGTTAGATGGACTTGGGGCAGATATTCCATCACACAAATTTAATAATATCTACAAAGTTGATGCAACATAAACTAAAATGATAAAGATGTAATATCTAAGCCCTACAGAAGGATCATGGATTGGGAAGAGACGTTTTTTTTAGATACATGCAAATGAGACATTATTTTAATAAAAATCTGAAAGAGGTTTCAGGAAAAGGGGAATCAGGGTTCATGGAGGTGTTTTTATCATCCCATGAATTAAACCTAGATCAAGCAATAAAATTATTTCTAAATTATATAATGCCATACAATTATCCAAACAAGAGAGTACAGAATACATAAAGAAAAGGTGGGAAAAGGAAGGAAAGGTATTGATCACACTGGAGAGCTGGGAGAAAATTTGCCAGCTACAATGGTTCTCAACTGGGTCGAACACGGCAGGACTTCTGTTGGAAAAATATTGTGAGATTTTTTGTCACACCCATTCAGAAAAGACATCAAGAACGCTTGTTGGAGATTTTGTGGGTCTAAAGAGGCCAACCACTTTCTTATACTTTGGGACTGCCAGGTGATAAGGACGTACTGGGAGGAGATCCACAAACGTATAAAAAATGGATTTGGCATAAATATTCCATTCAAATGTGAAACTATATATTTGGGAGATTTGCTGTTTGAAATATGGAGCATTAAAGACAAAAAACTGCTGGCTACATTGTTGGCTGCCAGCAAGAAGTCTATCACAAGAAAATGGTTAAAAGTAGAACCACCTATCAATAATGAATGGACTGACATTGTACATGAGATATATGTTATGGAGAAGATATAATTTTCTCTTAGAGTTGAAAAAGAAAAATTCTATATGATCTGGACCAAATGGACTGAGTACGTAAAACCAATCAGATCTGATTTCATTTGACTGTACTTGTGCTTTGTGTAAACCCACCCTCTTTTTCATTTGATTGTTGGAAAGTCAGAGGTGAAGTGCTCCCCTGTTTTGTTCTGTTGTTGTTCATAACTAAAATAACCTATGATCTGTAAGAGAAAACCAATAATATGGTTAAATTATATGGCAATTTGGTAGTATATATTCAATTTCAATTCAATTTTATTTATATAGTGTCAAATCACAACAAAGTTGTCTCAAGACACTTTACATATAGAGCATGTCAATACCACACTCTATAAATACATTTCTATTTTAAATTTATAGGAACCCAACAATTGAAAGCAATTCCCACATGAGCAAGCACTTGGCGACAGTGGGCGAGGATAAATTTCCTTTTAACAGGCAGAAATGGATAAATATAAGGAGATTATGTGGCTGGATGGATGTTATATATGATCTTTCCAAATGAAAAGAATGTTGTTGTTTTTTTAAAAGGTGTAATATCAAGGTTTTGAGACTAGGTCAATGTGGCACCTACAAGTTAGTGCCATAGGATTACCCACAAACATAATTACACATCAGTTGATATTGGAATAAGCTGTGCAAGGTCACACTGAATCATTTCAAATCTGGTAATCAAGCCTTGGGTAGTAATCATACATCAGTACACTCTTACAAGTACAATCCGCAAACAATGGATGGCAACAGCTGAACACCATGAATTCTGTATCTTGTACAACCACTATCTGCCACCTCTCAGGCTCTGATTCACAAAAAGATTGCTATTTTAGAGTATCAAGTTGAATGTTATATGCCCATGTTCTGTGTTAAAATGCAGTTGTCCATGTGGCACAGCCTTAATGGCTGTTATACATCCAACAAGTTACAGCTGCTGATCAGTCAGTCTAGAAGTTTTGGAAAGGTTGAGGCTGTGGTTCAATGCCAACTGTGACCACTTTATTGGTATTACCTAAACTTCTTATTCATTTTTTAAATGTAGTTTAATAGGAATTATCGACATTTTTATCAGTGTTCCAAGACTCTTTGTACAAAAAATTTTAAAGTTTTCAACAAGTTTCTTTTTGAGTGCATTTTTAAAAATCACCACTGACATGTATATATGGACAATCACTGTTGCTGTGATCAATGGAAATTCTGAGCATAACATTCATTGTGAATTCACATTAGTTACCCCAAACTCCACAATGGTGCTGTATTTTCACTGTATTGGAATGTAATTGGAATTTTTGTTTGCGATGACACTTGTTCTTATAGGCAGAGGCCAGTGTTGCATCAATGTATGCATACAACCTAATTTTTAAAAGTTCAGTGATCATTGAAACAACCTAAGTGTTATACAGCACACCAGCAAAAAGTAATGCATTCATCTGCGTTTCCTCACAATTATGATGTTTAAGAAAAACTTTGGACTCAACTGTAAACCTCTGTTGAATTACTTTTATGCAGTACAAAATTACCATGGACCAGTGGCTGCCAGGAGGGTACTTATAATTAGAAATCTGAAAGTGTCAAGATTTGAAAATAAATGTTTCCATTAATATATAAACTGGCGAAACAATTCCAAAATACTGCATTAAAATTTTGATGGCACAAAGTACATTGTTTTGGCCATTATAACTTAATTACACTCTTATTAATTAGTTTAAGTAGATAGCATTTTCTCTGCAAATGTTTACATGCTTGATGCAGTCAGGAGACACAAAGGAAGCTTCATTGATTTCATCAAGTTACCAGAAGTTTTGCATAATGGTATAAAACGTACCTCACTGTTATTGCTTTTTTAATGATTAACATGCTTTACTTTGAAAGAGGCTCTTTTGAATGCTAAAATTATGCTGCCTCATGACATTTAAATAAAGGCTTCAACCATTCTTCTTTGAGGTGAAGAGCATTCACTTGTTAGTCCATTTTTATGTACAGAAAGATCAGTTACTGCTCATCATCAAACAATTTTTGCTGTTAAGTCTTTATCCTTCATTTTTCTCTTGGAAGTATATGCCACCAGTGACCACACTACACAAAAATCTAGAGGCTTTGTTTGATTAAACAGTTTGGTATACTTTTACAAAATAATGCAGATTTTATCTTGTTTGCACATCTTTGACCTAAAGGTCATTTTTATACTTAGTTCCTTGTGAATATTTCAATTGAATACAAACATAAAAATGCGATCAGACAATGAGAATGTTTAGCTGACTAAATGAGCAGCAGAGTTTGGTATTTTACGCAGAGCAGCACCCTACACTTAAGTTAAGGAAAGATCCAGCTCTTGATGGCAGGATAATCAGCCTCCAATCTCTCTCCTCTTTGATAGAGCCTTGCTGCCCCCGGGCCTTGATCCAGTCTAAGAGCACTCATTAAAACCCAGCAGAATGTCCAAACAGGCCCCGTCCTCCTAAACTTCAGCAACAGTGCACAGACGCTGTCCATGGTGAGAAATAAGCAGTGATTAAGACTTTTGTAGCTCAGGTTTGCAATGCTGAAAGACTTTAAACTTATGGCCTTGATGACTAGATTTTGACCAGTCATTAAATCTCCATCATGCGTCGTATGCATTAAAAGAGACAGCATGTTAAAATAAATTTGAATAGGATTTTGAGACAGCTACATCACTCAATTGGTGCAATATTTAGCAAGGCTTCACTTTTTCAAATGACAAATTTAACAAATAATTGACAACTCACCTAATCACATGACACACTGTTAAATTAACATCTCATTAATGTACGGTGCCTCTGCTCCTCCACTTGACTGACAAGCTAACGTTACTGTAAGGCAACAGAATTTTGATTAATGAAAAAAAAAAGTATGTCAAAAAGTTATGTCAAATCTAAATTCTACCTTTGCTACATCTCAGATGGTTCACTGTCAGGAAAATATGGCAAAGCTTGCTAGTTTTTCATCTCAGGTTATCAAAGAAAGCAACACCAGTGCAGCTTACTGAACAGGAAAGAAAGGCTTATATTTGATCAGAGAGACAATGCATTTTTTAAACACATTTCTGTGGAGTAAGTGTTAAAAGTATATGTACTAAATTGAAAACAGTACTCAAGATGCTTGATTAGAGGCAACGTTTTTTTTTCTAAAGTGCTGTTTTATAAAAATACAGAAGTATCATCAGCAAAATATAATAGGAGAAAGTAAAGTGCATGTTTCCAGGAAAAATTTCATGGGTTACACATGTTATAATCTGTCGTAAAATCAGTCATTTATTATTGGATCTTACTGACACATTATTAGCATATTACTGTCCAAGATAATTAAATTCTATTTTCAGCTGCTCTATATTCTTACTCGTAGTATAATCTATGACAGCGTAGCACATTTAATGCTGTGGCATTAATTTGATTTTTGTAAGTAAAATCTTAATGGCCGTATACAAAGCAACCAGCAACTACAGCTGTTGAATTAACAGTGAAATAATTTACAGTATAAAGGAGCATAAACATATAACTCTGATTTATGCACTACATTTTGTACTGTAGTTAAGTTAATGTACTTTTTCACCACTTGTAAATTTAAATGGTTTTGAGTGCAGTATAAATTTTGAGTGAAAAGTGAGTAAAGAGTTTGATGCTGGTTTACCTTCTGTCTGTTTTTTTTAGTGTTCTCTGTAGCACAGCAGAGCTGTCATTAGAAAGTAATCAGATGCAATTCGAATAGAATGACCTGCTTTACGAACTATTTCTGTTCCTATACAAGATACTGTTCATGCCTGCAAAAACCTCATAATAAACCAAATGAGCAAAATACAGTAAAATATCTGTGGCGGGGCACATATCTGATCAATCTAAATGATTTTTATAGCTGAGCAGTGGATTTTCATCAGCACCAACCATAGAAGGCATCACTGTTTCCAAGCTCTCCTTCAGTGCAGCAGCTGCAGAGCTTACATCCCACTAGAATATTATGAAACTGACCTAATTTCCCAAGCTCGCTGCAGGCAGTGATATGGCTCCTTTGTACTTTTCATTTTAGCCTAAATAATTGATTCAACCCTCCTTTGCCTGTAATCTTTCCCATAAAATACAAACCAGTGATAGACTCATAGCATGAGCCATTATAAATTAAAATGGATAAATATGTAATAGCTGTTGTCTCAGTTCAGTCATGAACTCCAGAGATGAGCAAAAAACATTCCATTTTATGAGTCATTTTTTGGTCATATTTAAGCAGTAGCACTCCTCCTATCACAGCAGCCAGCTGAATAAGTTTCATTTGTATTTTGAAAGAGTAATGATATGAGTGTATAGGCAAGTGTAGGTTTCCAAATTGAAATTGCAGCATGGTTCGAAAAGACTACTTTTCTGATACATGGACCCACTCTCCTGCACACATGTATATAATGCAACTGTGCAATTGGAGACATGCAAGCCCAAAACAGGCTTTCTAGCCACCATCCCCCCTCAAATAAAGCCCCCAATATAAACATCTTCCAGTGCTGATATACACAACGCCTCGGGACTTTTCCACATTCTGTTTGACACCTCCAGTCAAGTGCTCCCCGGCAGCCCAGAGTCTGATAAAACATTCAGAGCAGGATCCTGGCGCCCAGTGCTGCTGCTGCTGCGCCTGCTCCTGTGATAAGGGCCCTCCTTCTCTAATTAAAGTCAAGTAAGCCCCTGCTGGAGCTGCCTGCAGTGAGAAACCCGCTGAAACTGCTGGGGATGGCTGTTTGAGGAAGCTTCTGAAATATTAAGACGCTGCTGACAAATGGAGGCTCAGGTGAGTATTCTGCTGTCAGCCTCTCAGCTTCATTTCCATCACGACGCATTGAGATGGCTTACTGGTAAAAAGAGGCTGGAGGGTTCTCAACCAGGTTTGACCAGTGAAAGGCTTAAGGGGCCATACTAACATTTTGGCAGGAGTAGCCACCCAGATATCTTTGTTTTTTGGACAATATTCATGCCATAAATGTTTAAAAATCTACAATTATTAAAGGATAAGGCTTGCAATATTTTAAGTAGACCAAAACATGAACTAACCAGTATTTTCTGTTTACCAAAAGAGAGATTTATCTTAATTCTCTGTATTAAAGACTTTTTTTTCCATCCATAGATGTAGAAGTCGTGTAATGTATTGATTCTTAACTTTTCAAAATATTACTCACTTTTCAAATTATAGAGTCTGACTTGTAATATCAAGTGTTGTTTAAGGTTGAGGACCAAAGAAAGAACCCTTGCTTCTGAGAGACTACACTGAATTACACAAGCTAGTGAAACAGAGGCCTGCTAGGCACTGGCTTTAGGACTTCAGCTCTCTTTTACTTTATCAAAATGTATGTTGGAACTGTAGTATATTTCAAGTAAATTTAAACTCTAAGCCAAATATGTATTGATCCACTAACCCTAGCAAATCCACTTTGAGAAAAGGTTTGTAAAAAAAAAGTGCCAAGTTTCTTCAGCGTGTAATAAGCCCTTTTTAAAAAATCAAACTACATATATTAGCCATTTTTTTAAGATTTACATCTTTTGTTAGGATCAACAACATTTTTTTAAGATTAACATCTTCAGTTAGAATCAATTGGCACAGGGCTGAGAGCCACAGACAGGATAGAAAAGTCAAAAATGTTGGAAGGCAGACTCACATTCTTAGTTTTGTTTTTTTTATATAATGATAATAGATAATGTGCTAACAATAAGAACAATCTAGAACAGTACTAGCATTGATCTGTGATAGAAAAGCTACACTGTGAAACATTCAACCTCTTATGGAGCATTTCTGCAAACAATTCTATCTCCAGTTAGGGAGCCACGCTTAGAGGCAAAGCACAGCTGTGTACACAGCATCAAACAAGCAACCTTTCAACTGTAAGGCCTTGATTAAAAAAGCAGTGCATAAAAGTCAATATTTTTTTTTCACCATGTGGGCAAAACATTGTGCTGAGACACACAAAGTAAAATCTATCTGCGACAAAAGGGGAGAAAAAACACTTGTTAACAATGATAACTGACCTGAGAGTCTCACAAAGACAGAATAATTGGCTCTCATATTCTGTAATGGGATTCTTCATTCGATCACAGCTAGACAAATGGACTGTGGAAGTATTGACACATAATGAACAACCTTTCATTTTGTGGGAATGGAAAGCAATGGGAGCCATAATGCTAGGACCATTTTCCATAGTTATTCTATTTTCAGAGTAATCATGCCATTAACAATTCATTACCTTTTCATGAAATCAGAACGACGGGGCTGAGAGCAGCTAATATTCCTCACAGCGCATATTTATACACAAAATGTACAACTCATTTGGGGTATGACTGCATAGCTTAATCCTTGACTCTGATGACTGAAGTCATTAACCGCGCGGCTGATGACGGCATTAGTCATTAGTGTCAGAGTTACGGTGTCATGGAGTCAAAACATTAGCAGAGTGATGTAGGCGAGCATGGATGGAGGGTTACGATTATTCAGCAGACATGATGGCTTTGAGTGGGTGTGGCAACATGAAGAAGATGAAGGGATGTTGTTAGTAGTGTGGGTTCTAATTTGAAGTGACATTGAAAGTCTAACAGCAAAACCTGCAAGTCTGTGGGTGTCGATTACAAAAACAACTCAAAACATCTCATTAAATACTGCATGTTAAGCACCTCAGCCACTGTTAACAAGCAAAAAATGCAGTGGAACAACTTTAAAATGGGGTTTAGTTTCCCCTAGACTTAACCACCACTTCAGCTAATTTAATACATAAAACGCTAACAAGAATCCAATTGTTTATATTTTAATATGGCTAGCTTTAGAGAGCAGTTCAACAAAATTACACAATGCAAAATTACACCCATGTGGTTCAATGCCTCTACCAACCAGTCAAGTTGCCATTTAGGTGTCTATTCAGACTCATACATAGTGAAGATTTTGTAAAATGTAATTAAAATATTTAGTGTATTTTTTTTGTAAAACGGAAGATATCATGTCATATCAACATGTATGATTTCAGCAATGCTGTTTTTACATCAAGACTGGATTTTGTGCCAAAGAAGCTGCAGTGCAGAAGGAAACTGTTTACGAGCAGTACACTTTCAGTTGGGCAACTCAGATCAGTGTTACCAATTTAGTATCGGACCAAATGAGAAATATGGTCACAATCGTCTCTTCTGTTTCTGAATGGTTTTGCAGAACATTAAAATCTCACAGTAACAATGACCTTTGATCTTTTCCATATAAAATGTCATCAGTTCATTATTTTATCCTATTAGATATTGGTAGGAACCTTATCATAAATAACAGATGAATTAATAAGTTAATTTAAGAGTTATTTATGCACACCAAAGTCAAATCCATTCATCCAAGTGGGTGTTTGAGCCATATTTGACAGAACTCCCTCAAGACGTTCCCCAGATATCATGAGATTATGGGCAGTGGTGAGTACTAAACAAATACCTCAATAAACATTAATGTTACTCATAATTAGTTGTAATGAATTCATTGTTGTTAATAATTAATTTATTACTTTTTATTTTAAGCCTATCAGACTACTACAGCTACAAGATAAGTACATTTTATTATCATAAAATTAAAGATTAAGGCCACATAAAAAATAAATTAGCCTAAGATAGAAAGCTAATCTACATTTTCTTCTACAGTATGTACAGCTTACTTTGATACGCTTGTAGAGGTTAGAGGACATTTTAAAAGTGGGTATCTCAGCGCTTTTCAGGAAAAACAGCAAGCACTTCATCATATTGTCCTCTTTAGATTTTGGTATAAAAAGTGTCACCAGATGTGGTAAGAAATTGTCCTTTTCATCTAGGCATCTAGTAACTTGACATGTGCAGTGGTTGTGCTTCTTGTGCCCTTCCACATTTGATCACTCCATTCTCCCTGTTTTAAAAAAATGACATCATTAAAAAAAAGAACTCACGCCCTAAAACTAACGGTCTTTTGACTTATGTGTGTTACTATTAATTCGTACCCACCCCTGACTACAGCTAGCCAGCAACTCTGCTGGGTGTCACAGCATCACTTCAGCACCACTAAGCTTTGGCACCAGAGGAACCAGCTCTTGCCCATATGGGGTTGCCTTGTTTGAGGATGTTATGGTAAAGCAGATTTGGGCTGAACATCAGTTCCATATTCAGATCACTGTTAGCCCAAGCTATTCTTGCTAAACTGGGATTTAGTATGAAAATATGGATAAACAGACTTAGTTTTGTGAGTTTTTGTATTGATCTCCAGGCTTGAAAAAATTGGAGAAATATTTCCTTTTTCAGGCTGCATTAAATATATCTTTCTAAGGCAGGTAAAAGTACATACTAATGAAGACGTAGCCTACTTAACTTATCAAAGCTGCTTTTTAGCAATCTTTCATTCCCATTTCAAGCAAGACTTTTCTAGCATAATTCAAAAAATAGCAACTTTAGAGTACTTTGAGCTTTGTGAGACTTCTAAAAGCAAAACTCATAAATCCCTTTGTATATATTGTTTATTTTTCATTTTTCAGCTTTTATTTCTTTTAAACCCCTGTGTCCTCGATGTGTCAAGTGTGAAAATGTGCCCGGGTGAGAATGCCCATAAGTACAGTGAATACATTTCTAAGAACACCTCAGAGGGATTGGAGAAAAGAAATCCCAGTTGTGAAACAGCGGGATATTTCTGTGAACTTCTGTTTACCTCATGTTGAACTTTTTTTTTTTTTAATTCTGTGTCATATATCTTAAACAAGCCCCAATTCATCTATGAGGAAAGCTGGAAATTATAGTTTTTCCAGTTAAGTACAGCAGTCACAGTTATTTCTCATTTGGACTCGTTCATATTATTGTGCTCATAAAAAGTATATCACTTTATCTCTGTCACACACATCCACACACAAGCATACAATATCCTCACACTTTTTCTCAGCCTCTATTAATCTCTCTTTCATTCTCTCTTTCTCTGTTTATCTATCTCTACAGTATGTCTTTCTCATTCTCTTTCTCCATTGACCTGTGTTTCACTCCTGTGGAAAATCTGTGTTAACTGTAACTTAATCTTTACAGTCTTTGAAACACTATTCACCATGGCCATATATTGAAGCTATTTAAACAGCTTTTAAAAACATGCTTTAGCCTAGCTGGAATGTCGGAGATGGCTTCCATATGTGCTGAACACAGATCAAAGTTTTCCTTGATCCTTTCAAACTCAAATAAATTGACTGAAATCAGTGTTTCCCTGGTTACAACCAAGTTTGATATAAACAGCTTTTAAAACATGCTTAAAAATTTCTCCTGAGTTCCTTAAAATGACTTTTGACATGTTACTCAGTCAAGTGAAATATTATGAGGAGTTCAGAGACAACATGCATCTTGTACAACAAAGGGCTAGCACAGTGCATACAGTATGACAATCACATCAACGACAAGTGCATCTTTTTCTCGATCTATGTAGGGCTGCACGATATGGCCTAAAACCAATGTCTCAATATTTTTAGGCTATATCGCGATACACAATATATATTTCGATTTTTTTATTTCTCCTGTAACTCACTATATAAATGTTAAATTCAACCCTTTGATGCATAAAATTACATCAGTATGATGATTAAAGTTGACCTTTCTATTGGAGTTTTTTAAATT
>JAPZDZ010000008.1:19928840-19938960 GCA_029783805.1 Acanthurus tennentii | reverse complement strand
TCCCTGTGTCTGTATCTGGGTCCTTTTGTTCAAACCTTGATACAAAGACCTAAACAACTGCCGGCAGCTAAAAATTATTCCTCAGGTCTTGAAGGGTTGGATAAATTTTGTATTTTCTTCAATAAAGTCATGTATGTACGTATTTACTGGCTTCGGTTAGCTTTTCTCTAGACTAGGATTTTTTTATTAACAGCCCTAACCCTAAGCTTATATATCACAGTATGTTGTTAAGGAAAACTAGTGGATTGACCTTTGTCCAATTCTAAAAGTTTCAGTACACAGTTTGTCATGTTTTAGATGTCTGTTTATTAGACGTTTCTCCCCAAATTTCTCAGATGTCTTCATTTAAAAACCTGTTTTAGGCCCCAAGAGGTTTATGTATCAGAATTTTTCTCCCCTCTTTCATGAAATTGCGACCTCTCAGTTTTACTTGGAGATCTTTTTGACCTTTTGGGCACAGAAACCATTTTGTTAAACTAGGAAAATGAATATAAATTAGTAATTATGAGTACTTTTATGTTGATGCTTCAAGCAATATTTAATGATATGTCCTTTTACTTGAGTATGCTTGCATTGTTTTATGGTAGAGTTCTACCACAATGCAGTGTGTCATAATAGAAGAGATCTTATGCCTTACGATGTTCCAACAGTAATACTAGCTATATGGAATATTTTTACATTGTGTGTTTAGCATCTCTGATGTGTTCTGTGATCTATAGAGGCGCTTCTGCCCACAGAGAATTAAGCTTAGTTGATAACTATTTCATTGTAAGCTTGGGTCATGAACAAAAACTGGTGCCCTCCTCTTGCATATTTCTTTATATCAGATTAGCAAAACATATTTGAATTCCTCCACTTTATGGTCAAGTTTTGCACTCATCTGATTTAAAAAAAAAAGAAAGAGAGAAGGACAAGCAGCTCTTTATACTGAAACAAATCTGAGATCCACTCTAAAATACAAGGATGTAGCCCCAGAGTATTAGGAATCAACAGCTTTAACTGTTTCTGGATGGGGGTGAAGAATTACCTACATTTGCTCTCTGGGCAGGTTTAAAATCAATGACTAGAGCAGACTGACTTTTTTATTTCAGTAACTCACCTTTGAAATTCTAGAGTTTGTACTAGCTAATATTACCCAAGATGAACTACAGCACTTGTCATATCTGAAATATTGATGCTATAGCAACAGTAAAACTCCCTAGCTGTATTTATTTGTGTTAAATAGGATTTTTTTGGTGGGTTGAGCACTGAAACAAGAATCCAGTATAGATGATATATTTTTAACAAATATGAAGATCATCCCAGTAATATCTGAATCCATCTAATGAAAGAAAATTCTCACTGAGAAGCTCAATGTCATAATAAGCACAATAAGTAATACACTATAATAGTAATACAGTAATTACATTTGTCGTTATAAACAATGATTCAAAGCTCTTTTTTTTGGAGTTTGTTTAGAAATATTTCTTTAAGTACTTTTTCTTTTTTGAAGAATATTGCTATTTATTCTTTAAACATTTCATTAATTTCCTTTAATATTGTTTTTAATCAACTCAGTGTCCTCTTTTTTTACCATAATTTTCAGACTATTGAGTGCACCTGAATATAAGCCGCACCCACTAAATTTAAAAAGAAAAAAGATTTTGTACGTATACAGGCCACACTTGTCTATAAGCTGCAGATGTTAACATTGCAACATGGGATATTTACACAGAAAAATATAACAGAAAGATTTTTTTAACTTTTAATTAAATAAATGTATTTTTCCGAACAGTGCCTATTACACGGCTGGTTAAAAAAAAAAAAATACAGTAGCCTACCAGAAAAGTCATTGATCTCTATCTTCATCTTCTTCCTGCGCACTAAAACCACTTAAGTTATCTTCTTCAGTGAATTGAACAGCCTCAGAATTACTTCGTCACACATTTTCTCATTTATTTTCGTCCATAAATTGGCCGCATCATTGTTTAAGCCGCAGGGTTCGAAGCGTGTGAAAAAAGTAGCAGCTTATAGTCCGGAAATTACGGTAATTAAGCAAACTTGTGTGTTTCAGCTGGAAGAGCTAAATGTTTGTAGTGGCTGACAAACATCTAGATATCTACCTTACCACAAACCAAAGCAGGCAAACATATAAAGCCACAAGCTCACACCATTGCTTATACAAAACTGATAAGTCTGAAAATAGTCTGCAAAAGGTTTAACAGCCAAACTACCGGAGGCCATTCTCAGTGCTGGTTTCACTCTCTGGTTAATGTCAGTTAACCTACATGCTGACCTGTGAAACAACTGGTTATGAGATGTGTATGTGTGTTTGTGTGGGTGTGGGTGTGTGTGGGTGTATGTGTGCGTGCATGCATGTGTGCATACATGTGCGCATGCTCGTGCATGTGTGTGTGGATGTGTGTGTGTTTGTGAACTGGTCTGGAGCCCTCTGTGTTGATGCTGATAGTAACTCTACTTGACAGCTCCCAGAACAAAATGCCCCAGTTGCCAGGGGGAGCGGGCATTCAACTGCACACAGATACTTTATTTATAGGTAGAAGAGATCAGAGAAGGGACAGGTTCACAAGGTCAGCTGTTTGATTTTTACATTGCTGGATGGCACTTCAGACAAACCACAAAAACGTGAGGAATGTTCTCTGAAGCAGGTAAAAGATAGAGCAGATTGATGCAATCTTTGTTCATAAAACACTTTTACACGGAAGTAATTAAGTTTGGCAAAGGCATGTTAAGGTATGAATGGTCTACAACACAAAATTTAAAAAACCATTGGTCAACTTTTGAGGCAGAAACAAGGCAATCATAGGAATAAATATCAATTACAATCATGAGAAAGAAGCATGATTCAAAATATAAGATTCGTTTACTGTCATTTTGCAAAAAAATGGATGTACAATAAAATGCTGCTATACGCCTCTATGGGAAATACTTAAAACAGTTTTTTTGAATCTATCAATAATTCGAAAATTATGAAACTAAACAAATATTTTTACATTTGCGCTCAAAGTCTCACAGCTTGAGGATAAACCAAGTTCTTTATCTGGTTTTATGGCAGCAGTTAGTTCTGTATTTTTGGCCAGATGGCCGCAGGGTGAGCAGGCACCTCACCTCGCCAATATCACTGATGCTCGGTTAATGGATACCAACGATTTTCTGGGCTGTTTAATTACCTTCTGCTGAGCCTTTCTGCCCTGGGACATACACATCCCATGCCAGTTTGTGATGTTTACAAAGAGTTCACAAGAACTTTGCATCTGCATTTAGCTTTCTAATGTTTCCTTGAGAAAAAAAGTCACTGCTGTTTTTTATTTTTAAACCTGCCCAGGAAGCCAGCCAACAGCATGTCTCAAACACACAGCTAGACACCCTATGCTGTATGTCCATGTCAAGTTCTCTGTGATGTGGATTCATTAGAACATCAAACTGTTCATCTGCTCCACTGATATAATGAATGAACAATCAGCTCCTTGGTTTTGCTGATGTTGAACAGTGGTTGTGCACCACTCTGCAAGCAGATATAAACTTTCATCCTTGTCAGAAATCTGTCTGATTATGGGGATGTCTTCCTTATTTTTTACAGTGGAGTTCTCTTCATGTTTGGGGCTGTAGTCATAGGTATGCAGAGCAACAAAAGTGGGCTAAGTACACAACCCTGGGGGGCTCCTGTTTAAAGCAGGAAGATAGAGGAGGCATAATTGCCAATCCAGACTGTCTGAGGTCTGTTAGTGAGTGAGTGCTATTTCCAGTTTCAGAGTGTGGTGTCAAAGCCCTGAATGTTAAGTTTCCAGTGAGTTTCATGGAAAAGACAGCGTGTTTGATACTGAGCTAAAATCAACAAAAAGCAATTAAATGTAGGACTGACTTAGTGGAGGTCAGTTTAGATGGCTTCCTCTGTGAAACTGTTAACTCTGAATACAAAGTCCAGGCTAGCTATAACGTAGTTTTTTTATGTGCTGAAGAACAAGTTTTATTAAAGCACTTTTATCAGAATTGAGGGGAGTGCCACAGGGTGTTAGACTTGACACTACAGATTTTTCAAGTACAGGTACAATGATGGCTGTCTTGAACCTTGCTCTAATCATATTCACTCTCAACAGATTTCTTTTACATCTTCTGTGGAAACTGAGAGTGGCCACTCCTCCGAAGGCAGAGTAGTCTTTATGACTGACTCTTTGTTGAGGAGATCAAAGAGAGTGTAAAATTTGTTAAGCTTATCTGCCAATGTCCCCTTACACATGACAAGGGCACTCCTGCTTTTGTAGCCTGTGATATTCTGAATCATTTGCCACATATCTCTGGTGATTAGGTCTCTCTCCAGTCTCTGGTGATGTTCCTGATTTGCCTCCTTAATACCAGCTTTCAGTCTTTCTCTGGCTGTGTTAATGCTTCCTTGTCACTTGACCGAAAAGCAGTTATTTTGGCTCTGTATAGAATCCTAACCCTGCTACCATCCAGGCTTCTCTGGTCTGGGAACATTTTTATCATCTTTGTAATGACCACATTATTAACACATCTACTGATGTGTGATATAACAGTAGATGTAGAGTTCTTGAGATTGATGTGGTTCTCTTGGGTGGCACAATCTCTAAACTTGTGCCAGTCTGTGCACTCAAGACAGTCCTGAAGAGCTACCATAGCTTCATCTGTCCACACTTAATCTGATTTGTTCAGATCCTTTTTTATCAGTTTGAAGTAAACAGGCAGCTAAAGCAGGGAAATGTGATCTAATGAAACAAAACGGGAATGAGAGAGAGTTTTGTAGCTGCCAGGAATGTTTGACCATTTTATTTTCCTTCAACATGACAACAGCTAGAAGTAGCCTAGTGAAGGTACAGCCTGGGTTAGTCTCTCTGCCTGGGGTAATAACACTGTTTGCTATGCAGCTTGGTCTGGCTGATCTTGACGAATGCACAGAGTTGTCATTGACTGGCTTCTGCACTTGATCGAATCCCCACACTTGTTTTATCGATGTTGATTAGTGTGTTTATGTCATGAAAAATGACAGAAACACACCTCAAGGAAATTTTTTTTAAAAATGTCAAAAAGCAAATAAAAGTTTTAGGGACCCACTGGCTGCTGCATCTACATGCACCACCCTTACCACAACAAAAGTTTGTTAACAATGACTTAACACTCTTCTCTTACAAGTTTATGCAAAATTTTATTTGCTTTTATACTCAGCCAACTAACCAATCTGGACACAGACGGTTTCATGTGTGAAAGTGATATCACATTGAAACTAATACCAGTAAATATTTCAAGATTCTTCATGCCCAATTTGACCCAAAAGTAAATCACATGTACTTCAACACACACATATACACCCAGACACACTCATATACAATGATGGCTTACATTTACTGACATGTTGACCAACCGTTAGTCTTGAAATATTTATTTAAAATGCTGACACATGTTTTGTTAAGGACCGCAGCCTACTTTGACAAGCTGTGATTACTTTAAGTTAGCATAGCTCAGTAGCATTTGGCCATTGTAAACATCTTAGTTTTGTAGAAAGCAATGTGGTGTTGGTGTTTTTCAGGGTAAGGAGAACAAGGTAGTTTGCACTGCTGTCTCCTCATAACAAGAAAGTTCTCAGTTTCTTAATATCCCACAATCCAAAGAAATGCTGGTAAGATATTTTTTCTATCTATAGCATTCAATTGAAGACATGGCAGGCATATATGCTGTCTCCATAAGGTCCAGTAGAATTGTTTACCCGGTACCTGTGGTACCAAAGCATCATCTTTTGCAACAGTGCTAATATGCTTGGCCAGCTTCAGCATGAATCTGTTATAATGTTTACTATAGTCTTGAAGCTAGAAGGGTGTGTAAAAGGAGTGGTAGAAATACATTGTGAATACGCAGCTAAAGGTTCAGAATCTGCAGATGATGAAAGAACTGAGTCTTCTGCAACTTGCTTTTGGAACATTTATGGTTTGATATTCATTTAATGATTATTTGAAATAACCCATAATAATATTGTTTTGGAATATTGGAAACTATTCTGCAGTGTAATCATATTAAAGCTCTCAGCATTTCACAGTAGATCTGATAAGAATGTTGACACTTTTCCAGCAGAAGGATGATTTCTCAGAAGGCCCAGTGACTTACTTACAGCTAAGGTCCAAACTCTTGTTAATGGAAAACTCATTTGGACCATTCTGAAGTAATGATTTCCTTGTCAAACTCAAGAGAAAGTTTTTCATAGCAAACCACATCATGACCTGAAAAGTCTCAAATGAGTCAAAGAAAGAGTCAAAGAAAGAGACAAAGAAAGTGCTTGTTTTTTAACTCTTGTGCAAGTGAACAGCCCTTAGGATCTAAAGCACTATTCAGTTAAAGTCTCTCACGGCTCAAAACCCCTTAATATCCACTGGAAAAAGCCCATGAAGACCATACCAACATCAAAAGAAGAGTTGGAGTGATATTAGATCAGATAACAACACATTGGATCAGATGAAAATTTAATGATCTGCATGGAGAAACTGAGTCACTGCAGCAGTCAAACAGATATAAAAGAATAATAATAAAAGAAAACTGTAGATAATAAAACTGCTACAAAGATGAATTTACTAGTGGGATAAGAGTCAAAGTAAAGAACGTGCTCAGGCTGCTTCTGGACTGCTGCTCAGCAGCTGACCCAGAATATTGTGCCAACACTTGATGGATTATCTATTGTTTATTTTATTTATGTGCTCGTGTTCCATTTTGCCTAAGTTAGTACATTTTAAAGACTTCTGACAATGGATACAACAAGGTTATGGACCACCTTGTGAATTCAATTTTCTCTGTTAATCTTCAACATTTGCTCTTTCATGCAAAGACATGATATGACTGCTGGTTCTACAGAGTTTGAAGAGGCTGAATCTCAGACTTATGACACGCTGCTCTAAAGTTGCACATTGCACACAATTGAAAAAAAAATAAAGATAAAGAAACAGTCTTAAAAAGGGGAACATGTGCCAGATTAATGATGCTGAGTTTGGAATTCCTTCTACCCTAACAATTTGATGTGCAAGTCCCTTTATATAAAATGAACTGAAAACCAGAGAGAGCATCAAATGTGACTTTAAAACACTTTAAAATGCTTTACAGAAATGAGCCAAAAGATGAGAATGAGGAAGCATTTTCTGATTTACCACAAGAGAAGTTCACTATAAAAACAAAAGTCAAGTAATTTTTTCAGGAAAGCATGTGTTGATTTATTGCAAACAACTGGGCAAATCAATTAAACATTCATGAGAAGGTATGCACACTTGACCATGAACCACTCTTGGTTTCATTTGGACCTTTTTATCTGCCAAGAGACATCAGTCAAATCACAGTCACTCTGATGCATGTACTTGGAGAGCATTGAGCAGGATAAGTGAGAGTTTTAACAATGCACCCACATGGTGTGTGGATTGGCCTTCATATGGGGGGGGGGGTGATTCTTTCATGTCTCCTGCCAACATAAACTGTCCCACATGGCAATTTTTGACTAGAGATCAGTGTTTTGGCAAGGAGATTTTATGCCCACCTTTGGTTGAGTTAGACCACAATATTGTTTACCTGCAGCCAAAATACAGGGCATAGCATAAACAGGAAAATTCTGCAGTAAGGGAAGAAGCATTGTGGTCAAATAAATGCAAGAACAGATGAACGATTGAAAAAACAGACCAAGAAACTGGAAAGTTTTTCTTTAATGTGAGGGCAAACTGAGAAAGATAATCACCTACACTACACTCTGTAAAATAAATGCAGTGACAATAAAAACCATAAAGGTGGACCCGATGATAATGGGTTATATACAGTATAAAATGAACAAATATCTCTGTGAGAAAAGGGTTGCTTTTGTCCATAAATACATGACATTATTTTAAAGAAGAGGAGGGGATTATTAGAGATCTAGAAAGTATGATTGTGATTTGAAGAAAAAACATATAACTGGCTGTGCAAAGGAAGCATAGCGCTTTCTCAATACAAATTTTAACAGAGAGGCTAAGAAACAAAACTACCTACCTACAATTACTGTCTCCAGCCAAACAGTTAAAGCAGATCTGTGGTAGCTTTTACAAAGAGCTCATGGTGACATTTTGGATGATGTCTGTAGCCCAGTTTGTGATCCTTTCACACTGAGTGAGGGGGGAGACAGCAGGCAGCCCTGCTAGGCCACACAGTGCTTGGGGTCTCATAGGAAGAGGTATGGTATGTACTGCAGGGCCCAGTGGATAACTAAAAGCTGTTTTACAAGATCATTTACAGCGTCTGCTTGGTGAAAATGTGCCCAACATTTGACTTCAAGCAGAGAGATGTTCTGAGATTGCCACATTAACACTACCACACATGATTACCAGAATATCCAGCAAGCTAAATCTTGTGCAAGAATTTTATTTGTTAATTTTAGTTAAGCATGTTAGTTTAGTTTATCATTCAGGATTGACATTTTATCAAATCAGCTTTTTATACTGGGCGGCTGTGACTCAGGAGGAAGAACAGGTGTTCCACTTATCAGCCTCTGCCATAAGTATGTGAAGGGATGAATGGTGACACTTATTGTAAAGCACTTTTAAGTGGTCCATAAACCAGAGAAGTGCCAGATGAACGCAGTTCATTTAACTGATACCAGTGGACACTTTGAGCCTTTTATCTAATTGCCCCAACAGACTGCCTGCAAGGCTTCTCGTCTGATAAAGTCATGTTGAACACTAAGGCCACATTCTTACTCCTGAGAGCAACTTCTGTCTTTTTAGGTAAGCAGATGACACATGGATGGTGGGTTTAATGTTTAAGGGTTAAACTGGAGGTATTACATTAATCACATAAACAATCTATTACTATGGTGTCAGGGGAGCGTTTTGCCCCCAAAATTCGTAAGACCAATTAGACTGTCAACAGTAGGGTTGGGCAACAAATGTGTCAGCCAATTAAAATAATTCACCCAACTGCAGAGATGGTAGATAGTATTAAATAGTAAGTAAAGATTTTAGACACCAACAAAAATTGTAGTTAACACGCAAGAACATTTTAAAGACAATGGAAAGATAGTGTCTTTTAAGAATATTAAATAGGTTTGTTGTAGGCAAAGAGGACCTGAGGATGACTTACACCAGTCTAGCAGAAAGTGTATTTTCCTACAACAACACATGCTTGTATAGAAGCCTAGAGGCTAGGCACAAAATGAGGCTCACAAAAATAGTTAACATAGCCAGCAAGATTTTACTGAACCCCCAGAGACTGTTTGCAAGAGCTGTAAACCAGAAGGAAAGCAACGGCTCAGGACTTTGACTACTTTTGTTTAATGAATTTAAAAGAATCTTTTTAGTAAGACAATAGAAAGGCAACAGCCTCAAGAAGGTTTTTCAGAGAGATTTTTATTCCGTCTTCCTGTCATCTTTTTGAACTAACAATTTTGGGGGTAGGGCTAAGGTCAATGATGTTAGATCCTTTTTACGATGTTGCTTTACATATATAGACTGTCAACAGTTACATATATAGACTGTTTACATATATATCCATATATGTATTATTAATAATTTAACACTTAATCTTAACATGACCATAGATGGGAGATACTGACTTGAAAAAATAAATGTACCAAGGTATGAAACTATATCGAGGTAAATGCTTAATGGACTGTACTTACATTTTACTTTTCCAATCTTTCGATTACTCAAAGAGCTTTTCATAATAGATGTCAGCATTCACCCATTCACACACACATTCACACACTAATGCCAGGTGGCACTCTACAAAGGGCCACACTGCTCATCAGAAAGCATACACATACATTCATGGACCTCTGGCACAGCCACTGCAAGCGAGCACCGCAAGCATTTTGGGGTTCAGTATCTTGCCCAAGGATACTTTGACATAAAGACTGGAGGAGACAGGGATTGAACTGCCGACCCTCCTCCCGCTCTGCCTCCTGAGCTACAGCCACCCCATCTATACAAGAGACCAAAATCGACAAGGAAAAATTACAAGAACCCATAAAATGAATATGACAGGATATGTCTGGGGATTTTTCTTTTAAATCAAGTAATTTCACTGCATTTATCAAGATTCTATCTATCTATCTATCTATCTATCTATCTATCTATCTATCTATCTATCTATCTATCTATCTATCTATCTA
>JAPZDZ010000008.1:19832284-19846222 GCA_029783805.1 Acanthurus tennentii | reverse complement strand
GTGAAGTCTCTTTGCTCTGTCCAGATTGAAAGTCCGCCTCTACTGTTGACTTTATCTTGGGTTTCTATGGCTCGATCAGAAATAACACTTGAATAAGATGGAATCAATACGTGTTTTTTAACCGGCGTGGTCAAGTAGCAGTTTGTGTTAGGGGGAGTTTTTATTCAAGATTCTCATTTGTTGTGGAATCAAAGATATGTCCTGAAATTTTTAGGACTGGGGTATCAACATTAATTTTATTTTCTTTGAAAGTCACTTCAATGCGTCACTTAACACAAATATAGCTGAATCTGTCACACTTCTTTTGTACTTAAATTACATTACCTGGTAATTACCAAGACTCTACTGTAAATGTAGCATAAAATGAAGTTTGATTGATCTTAGACATAAAAATGTCACATCACGGCCGCAGAGTTTTGTTTCAATAGTTGTCCGTTATTTACAATATAATTATACATTTCATTGTCAATAGTCGTTCAAGTGTTTCTGAGGACCTGTTTGAAGTTGTGGTCCTGAGCATGGATCTAACCATAGAAACCCATCTTGGATTTCTGTCCTCACCTGTTTTCTATCTGCACTTTCATCTGTCCTCAGTTTTAACTTGTTTTCTTTTTAGTTGGCTTGACACGGGTTCTTCATTGAAACTTCACGATTCCTGTTGATTATCCAACAGGTCGAGGAAGCTATGCTTCTTAATGAAATAACATGTAATTTATTCTATACTTCTGACCAGAGTGCAGCGGGGGTGAAGGAAACTAAGGTAAGACACAGCAGACAAAAACATTTGTTGAAACTGATGTACTGCTTCTCAACCTGTGTAGGTTCATCACTGGAATTAGAGTTGAGAATATAGAATATATTAATTTCAATTCATTTACATGCATAACACATTTGAGTTGTGAGGTGCAATACATGAGTGCTATATCACAATAGTATTGGTTACCAATTTTTACATCACATTGCCAACTACTTTAAAAGCGAACCAGCTTTTTTTGTATCCCACCTACAAGCTCCTCCATTTTTGTGATTGACCATCTATGCTTACGCTCCTCATGTTACCTTTAACTTGTTTAATACATAATGTTCAGTTCAGTGCCACTTGAAATAATAGAAAAGTTTGATTTGCTGTTTTATTTCTGTGTTCAAACTTTGATTCTGTATAAATACTTACCTCTTTTTTTTTTTTCATCATTTCAGCCTGAGGATATTGGTCAAACGTCAATGGTCAATGCACCTGAAGGAAACAAAGTGGATATAGAAGCCTTCAGTCAGTTTACAAAAATTATCACCCCTGCCATAACCCGAGTGGTGGACTTTGCCAAAAAACTGCCTATGTTTTGTGAGGTAGGTAGAGCTTATTTAAGTTTCACTCGTTCACTTACCTCCTCTGGCAGCAGTGGAGGTTCAAAACCTTTTCGCCTTTCTAATGCTGCAATCACTTACAGTGGATTTACAGTAAAGCAACCAACATATTAGGCTGATGTTAGTTAATCAGATTTACTGGAAACAGTATGAATGTCAAGCGTAACATGAAGCTGCAGTACAAATTCACAAAATACAAAGATATGTTTGTTGATATTTAGAAAAAGTGATATCATTAAATAGTTTAATGACCAAAAAGCACTGACACTGCAAAAACTTTCCTGTATCGTTCACATTTCTTCAATAATAGCCATGTTTAAGAGATCAGATATTAAAAATGCTTTAAAAACATTATGTACTGATGTTATATTATGTCTGAATCATCCTTGGAGCTAAGAATTATTATTATGTATTAAGTCAAGGAGTGTTCACTTTGACTTCTACGGAATTTACAGACCTGTTTAAAAAAAACAGTTCTGGTCTTTTTTACAGCAGGTTGTCTGGATTTGGTTTACTGGCCGTTTCCAGAGTGAGAACTAAACATGGCAGAGCTGTTTTTAGCTTCTATGCAGCTCAAATGTGGAACAAATTCCCAGAAGAGCTTAGACTTGACACATTGCTAACTACTTTTAAATCCAAGCTGAAGAGCTACCGATTTGCCAGTACTTTCAAACAAATTTATGTCACTTTGTTTTATTGCTTTTATTTCTCAGTGCTTTTATTATCGTTTTTTTCTGTGGGCTTTTGCCAGATTGATTCTTTTGGGTTTTTTTAATGTGCTTCTTTCTCTTAACTTCCATTTTTTATGCGTCTTCTGTTAGTTTGCTTTTGTGTTTTTTTTTTGGTAATTTCTTTTTGATGCCTTTGCCTGTATAATCTGTTAAGTGACACTGGTTACCTTTAGGTATGAAATGTGCCATATAAATAAATTAGTCCTGCACTGTCCTGCCAATACAGTTTACTCTCAACTCAGAAACTACTGTTAAATATCAATGTGTTGATTTTATATTCGGGTCTAAACACTTTTTTTTTTTTTTTACGAGATGCAACTTCTCCAAAGTATAAGCAACTTACAGTTTTCAAATCGTAAAGGTGTGAATTCATTAAGTAGCCTAGCTCTGCTATACTACAAACCTTTCTTTTCTGTTTTACTGCTCTGGGATGACAATATTATTTCATATTTCACTAATTGTAATTCAATAAGCATATTTTTAGATCATCTCACCATTGTGTCTGAATTATATACTTGCATTCACATTATTATACTGCTAATGCTAAAGGGATTGTTCAAGTAGTTGTCTGACTAGTTAGCTAGTAAACATTAGCTCATTAGCTCAGTCCATTTGAGTTGCTTGTTTCTGCTATTTCAAAGAATTGCATATTTATGGTGATTTAAATGTTCAAAGGTTTGTATCTGTTGTAATTTTCTAATTGAAACAGTTTTAAGGTCTGAATTTTCAGCTGTTAAAAAACATGGCTGTGTGTGCTGTGGCTAATTTAGCCTAAATTTTCCAGTAATGAAGCGAATCTCTCTTCTCCTCTAATCAGCTGCCTTGTGAAGACCAGATCATCCTGTTGAAAGGTTGTTGTATGGAGATCATGTCCCTGCGAGCTGCTGTTCGCTATGATCCAGAGAGTGAGACCCTCACGCTAAACGGCGAAATGGCAGTCACACGGGGTCAGCTTAAGAATGGAGGCTTGGGCGTGGTCTCGGATGCAATCTTTGACCTTGGCGTGTCGCTGTCCTCCTTTAACTTGGATGACTCTGAGGTGGCTCTTCTACAGGCTGTCATCCTGCTCTCATCCGGTAAGCACTGGCTGATGCAGACACAAGAAGGTTTCTGTCTTATTTTAGCACATTAACCTAGCTGTTACATAACTGTTGGCCATTTTCTAGAGCATGCCATTTGTTTCCAGACTCATCTTTCTGAGGGCACTTAAGCTAGCATTGTGGTAAACACCTTTTGCTAACAGAGAAGAATATATTTTTCAGGTAAAATTAAACCAGAGAATAAAAGCAGTAGTTAACCATAGGACAAAAGAGAATAGAAACATCAGCCTCGTTCCTAAATACTGTATGCTACTGTTCTGTTATTTTTTTCTTCAGTACTGCTGAAGTATTGCTTTGTAAAGCATTATCTTCAATCTATTTTATTGTTCTTTTCTCCTCTGCAGAGGTTGTGTATACAGTATTTTTCTGACATGAAATCCATAAAAAACAGCATTCAGTCAATTAATCATCACAATTATTTTGAGAAGCTTTGTCCAGCCAGCTTGGTTTTTGGCTCCACTGCCATTTCTTAGTGACGCTCTGCATCTCATTGAAGATCAATACTGTTCTGCTGTGTGTTGTAGATGAAGACGTGACATGAGGATAACCTGCCCATCTGTCTCCTCTTCTGACACACTTACAGTAGCCACTGAGGTTTAATCAATACCATTTTAAAGACTAGAGGCTTGAAAAAAAACTTGTGATATAAAGTTGATGTCATGATTGTTATCTTTGAGGTGGACTGTTTTTGTCATTTTTTTGTACCACTGTTTGCAATTTGTACCAGAAAAGGTCAATATCTTATTAAACAGATAAGTAAATCTATAATCCTGCTTTCATAACAACTGGCATTATATTAAGATAAACCAGGTTATTTTATATCTAGCTAACAAGCCAGGTAATCCGTGTAGGTGCATAATTATTGCTAGCTCACCTAGCAAACTAATAATTTAAGAAGTTGAAGTCTTTACTTGATTATGTAGCACAACTCAGTACAAATGATGTCACACATTTTTTTTATTGCAATTTTTAATTTTCTTTAGGAAGAACTGAAGAAAATGCATACAACACCTATGTTGTTTCACTTAAAATTAGGTTTATTTTAATTTAATTAAAATAGGTTTTAGAATCTAGAATCCCTTCATTTTAGTCTTTTTTTCATATGAATGAAAATAAGTTAAAAATGTTTTTAGATACTAAAGTTACTTCTACTCTTTCTCAAGTATATTTTTTAGACAGTAATTTACTTTTATGTTGACAGATTCCTCTGTTACAACTAGTCTGCTCTAAATGCCTGGATTAAACAAGAGGGGGACAAAGCATGACGGGAAACTTTAGTTTCCAGGTACCTGAATGAGAAAGAAGCGTTACCTTCCCTCTGGCCATGATATGGTGATTACAGAATAAAATCCTGAACAAGAGGCAGCTTTCCCCTGCCCACATCTGGCCATAGTTTTTTATATCAAATTTTAAAAAGACAATAGTAGCGTGAAGTTCTGTCAATCCAAGAACACCCTTACTGAAGTCCTCACTTTAAAAAATTCCTCTTCTTAGTTCTACAAGCACATTGAAGTAAGTTGTACAAACTGTAGGTGCAAATTTATGTGGCTATCTAATATCTATTAGCTGTGTTAATTTTTAATATACAACATTAATTTTTAATGTTCTGATAATTATACTAATTTATTTTTTAGCCTTTAGTGGTCTGTTATGAATTTTTAATTAAAGATTAACTATTAATAATAAATAATGATCTAATATTCAAGAACAGAGTAGCTTGTACTTTTAAGTATTCTATTAATCAGGTAATTTTTTTTTTTTTCAAAATGTTGCAATGTCGATAATCCTACCAGCACAAGAAAACTGTGTGTGTATGCACAAACATGGTAGGTTCCATCAACAGGAAGTCCGTCTGTCAATTGTGCTGGACGTTCACAGAGAACTGCTTGACCGATCATTTTACCACTGCACTTCGTTTTCTATTATAAAATAATTTGCAGGGATTTTCTTTGGGGTTTTTTTGTTTTGTTTCATCTGTTAGTTTTTTAACCAGTCAGCTATTGACTGCACTGTTTCTTGTCTGTTGGATTAGCCTGCTTATCCATGTTACAGTTCATTGAAAAATAACATTGTCACTCTCTTGTTATCATTAGATCGGTCGGGCCTGAGTAGCGTGGAGCGAATCGAACGTTGCCAAGAGGAGTTCCTGCTGGCCTTTGAACATTACATCAACTACCGCAAACACAAAGTGGCACATTTCTGGCCCAAGCTGCTAATGAAGGTGACAGACCTGCGGATGATCGGCGCCTGCCACGCCAGCCGATTCCTTCACATGAAAGTGGAGTGTCCCACTGAGCTATTCCCTCCTCTCTTCTTGGAGGTCTTCGAGGACTGACCAATGGATTTTAATGTATTTGTGTGCATGTGAGTGTGTTTGTGCTTGTGTGTGTGTGTGTGTGTGTGTGTGTATGTGTGTGTATGTGTAGTGTGTACGTCAGCGCCTGGGCACCCTGGTGGTCTCAGGGGTGGAACCAGCAGAAGGCCCGTCATAATGACCTTACTATTAGCACTACTGAGTGTCACTTCATTCCATAGTTTAGGGGTAGCTCTCTGCTCTAGTTCTGGATGGAACCATTCCTTACAGTGCGGGTACATGTGAATAGCATTTTGTTTTCTTTCTTTTTTTTCTTTTGGTTTTGTTTTGTTGTTGTTATTGTTGTGGATATAACCTCTCACCTCGGATTTTACTCTAGAATTTTTTTGTGTTGATTGTACAGTTGTTATAATGGTGATTTTACCACAATTTTTATCCATTCAGAACCATGCAAATGTCGTATTTTTCCTTCCTTTATGTTGAAAGAATTCAAAATGGCTGCTCACCTGCTACACAAAAGAAGACATTGTTAGCAATCCGTTAGCCTTTCCTCCACCTGCTCAACTTTATTGGACCCATTCGTTGGTTAATACGTGTATTAACTGTCATTTAGTCAGTCGTCCATCTGGTGAGTATCTGAACTGCTCAATGTCTCACTATCATGCTGTGACATGACCCATGAACAGCCACACTCATTCTAATGGACAGCAGCTCACAGGCCTCTCTGTAAATGTCTGGGTAGCCAAACATCACAACCTTAGGTTGTAATGCTGCGTTCCTGAAATGTCGGAAAAATCAGAATTTTACAACAGAATGCAACCGGAGGCAGAACTCCAGTAAGAAACCTGGACAGTATTTTGCAACAATACCTTTTCTAAGATGCTGTTATGTGACTTGTCATCGACACAGCAGCATACACCATTAACACTACAAAACAATACTGGTAAACTTCTGTGTAATTCTTAAAAAACACAAGTTCTTTTTTCTGCCCAATACTTACCTTTTTGGTGAGTTGCTAAAATGGAATTTTGAAATGTGAATGTACTGCGCTAACTACCAGGCAAATATTGCCAAATATCATAAACAATATTAGCTGTCACAATACAGCCGCATATTAGGGCCATTGCAGAGGAAAAACACATATACATTCATAAAATGAGTGAGAGTGATATTGTAAGAAAAAAAATAGTTGCTAAGTAATTTTTTTCACTTTGAACAAAAAAATTAAGGCAAATGTGAAGGAATTTTTTCTTACACCTATATTTGAGATTGTTGTTGGAAGATCATCAAACTAAACGTCATTCAAAAATCTGGTTATTCATTTACTACTTAATTTCCAAAGGATATCCTCAAGTTCAGTCATGATCAGGTCTCAGAAGCAGTTTACATGTAGTCAGCAAAACAACTCTGGATTAAATTGAGACTGTCACTGAGATGTGTCACATTGTTTGCAGAGGAAAATTGAAAAAAAAAATTACAAACTATCAAGCAAATCATGGATATTGGACTACATAGATATGACTGATTTGAGGAATGATGGAAAAAGATATTTCATGTGATTGTGTTTAGTGTTTATGTTGTAGCACATATCCAACATATGTGTATATATTCTAACGGAGCTCCTAGCTAATCTCTAATAAAGCAGATAGTTAGGTTTTTTACGTAATAAACACAGAACTGCAACAATAAGTCAATAAGATGATTGACTACAAAAAAGCCAAAACATTCCCTAGCTTCAATATCTCTTGTTAAATTATTTTTTGCTTTTGTCTTATGGAAAAGTGAAGATATTTTGCCTTTGAATTAATGCCCAAAAAATGTGTGAAATAAGTATAATAAGCGATAAACAGAATATTCAAGAAAATATTGAGCAGATTAATGAAAATAATGGAAATAACCATTAGTTGCCCTTAACAAATGCATTACTTAAAAGCCAACACTTGGACTGGCAGAAGAATTCCAGGGCACAAATTTTGTTTCTTCCATGGCCCTAATATGCTAAGATGTTGTAGCATGATTTATAAAAAAAAAAAAAAAAAAACATAAAGGGGAAGAAAATCTACTGTGTCCATGTTTCTTGCCTTTCTTTTTACAAACTGGACCATGGACCCACAAAAAGATTGTAATTCCAGCCTCTTGCTGGGGATTCAGACTTCCATCATTGAGAGGAACGCAGCAGTAGCATAAAATGAGCTTGTTTTTTATCGTCAGAGACAGGTCAGGAACAATTAAAGCACATAATGACACTGATGTCAGGAAAAGACAATCATATAGTACCTGTTTTTGTGTAATAATGCCACATGCTGTGCCAAAACCAAGTGAATGATGCCCTCCTATAGAATCTTTTCTAGTGATACTAAGACTTGACTGGTTATGCTAGCTAGTGCATGCCGCTCACACAGTGTCATCCCTCTGACTCGTGTGCTAGTTCATGTTTGCAGCTTCTACAATACAACTCTTATGAGTTTAGGTGTTTTCTCTCAGACATGTTGCCGCACAAGTCCCACATACAATGATTTCAGGCGTTTGAGGTTTTTTTTTTTTACAGCTCGGGATACTGTATGTATGTTAAAACAGTGACGTCATGGTGCTATGGTGGGTTGGGGAAACGGCTGACTGAACTGTATTGTTATTTACATGCAGAAATGAACATTATCTGTTTGTATAACAGCCCAAAACCCTCTTATGATGGCATGCATATACACTAACACACAGACATGCACATACGCAGTACATACTGAAGACCTGTTCACATGCACATATACACATATATGCATTTCCCTGGATAAGATATGGGTCAGACCCATCCACTGTGACCAACCGGTGGGGTTTGGAGGCCAAGTGAGTATTGGCTGGCCCAAAAAAAAAAGTATGATTCATCATCAGCTAGGTACACTGATAAAGCTGGTGGGATTGTGAAAACGTAGCGCTCTTTCCTTTCTTTTATCTTAGCCGGTATGATCATTTCTTTTTTTTTTGCCTCTCTATGGTATTGTTGTTTGCAATGTGACAAACATTTGCTTTGTATATCTCGCTTTTTCGAGCTTCACACTACTCCTCAAAGCAGCTTGTGTTTTTTTTTCTCTCTTTTCTGTGAAGTGATGCCTTTTATCAAAGCAATAGACTTGCTGCAGTGTTTGAATGACCCGGACCTCACACACACACACCTCACAAACTGTACAGACCTAAAATAAATGCATAGACAATCAGAGGGAGAGAATAAAAGGGGAAACAGGCACCTATGCTCATGCGGCTCGGGTGACATGCTGGGCCGTGCTGAGCCAGAGCTGGTTGGAAAAGTGACATTGCCATGTTTACATGCACCCCTAAATTTTTTGCAGGAACCTGAAACCCTGTGACTGAGCCTGTTTTTGCTGCGATTAAAAAAACAAGTGACCACATTAATCCCAAGAGAAAAGATCCTATTATAATCAAAATAACATTCTATTGCTTAAAATTCACTTCTGCTTGAAGATAAATTGACTGAAAAAATGTGCGAATGTCAGCTGCCATGGGTAGTGATATAATAAACAAAGGTTAAGAAAATATAAGAAATTTTTTGTCCGTTTCTACAACCTGGGGCTGGCTGCACAAATGTTAGTGTGACCTTGGGTCAGGTTACTCTTAATTCTGTTCTTAGACTTGTCTGATGGTCCTTCAACCAAATAGTCCTAGGAACCAAACTCAGGAAGTAAATGAGTGCATCGTTTTGTGCATTTTGTGTTTCCATGGCATCTGAAGAACCATAAAGATTAGAAAAACAGAGTACATTAGCAAAAAAAATAAAAAAAATGAATCAATCAGTTGAATCTAAGATGACAGCCCCCATCATCTGGTTGTTTTTTAAAATGCACTACTGCTTGACTGTTTGACATTCTACCTTCGCACTGGACTGCACTGAACGCTTGCTCTGTTTCCTCTCTCTGAAACTTTTACAGACTTCTAGACTAGGCTCAGAAATTTGGCTGCATAACTTGTGAAAATGACAACAACATTGAAATGAAATTCTAACAGATGAAATTTCCATGCAAAGCCCCAATAGCCCAGCAACAATGGTTGCATGTTTGCTTGTAGTCTGAATGAAAAATGTATGTGTGAAGGCTTGTTTTTCATCTATCAGTGACATCAGTACTTAATTTCACCCTGACAGCATTTGGCACATGAATACATACTACCTCAGGGGCAGAAACTTTTTTGGAAGATGAAGATATTATGGCCCTGAAATCAAAACTAGAACTGTGTTCCCTAGATTAAAATGCAAGTAAAGATCGTGGAGACCCAGAGTTTCTGTAAATGTTTCTGAGTTCCTACAAAGGTTAAGGAACAATGAGAGCTAAGACGCACAAAATAAAGTCCCTGTAAAGCTGCATTCATTGTTCATATTTTGGGTTTTTCTTGGGGGGGGCAGAACTCCACAGCAAGCTGGTGGACACAACTTTGACTTTGTGTCTGAAATGTAGAGTTTCTTTAGTTTCTTTAGTTTTCTGAGGTTTTGAGTGGGCAGCTGCCTAGAAACAAGACTGAAGAGAGCGTTGAGACAAAAATGCATATTTAACTGCAATATTATATTTAAAACTACAGCAATGAGCTTATAATGACCAAAAATCTCTATGGAACCTACAGTGATAACTGTCTGCAGTGACCATTTCACAGTAAACAGATACAATACTGATTAGCAGTTTCAAGCCTTGAGCTAGCCTCTCTTTGGAAAGGCTATAAAAGACCTTTAAATCAGAACAATCACAGCAATATCACGGTTGACTCTTGGTTGTCCACCATAGTTTATTTCCCAAATCATTTCCAAGTATATTTATTAGGGCAATTTCTTTGACATTTTCCTGTACTCCTTGTTTTCTTTAAACTTCTAAAACTAAAGGAGGTTTAGCTTTTGCAAATTACGGATTGTTTAAAATTTTCATTTATTTCCTGCAATGAACTGGCAACAGGACCAGTGGGGAGACTGACTCTTTCGAAAACTTCATGTAGATATTCTAAGTCAATAAAATCTCTTCAGATGTGTTAAGAGAAGTTAATAGGTGGCTTTGTAAAATCGAAGAACTTAGATGTCAGTCTAACGTGTACGTTTTTGTAAGATCTAATATATATATGAAGTCTGCTTGTGCAGCCAGCCCTGGGGTTTCAAATACTTAAATATTTGATATTTCAGAAATTTTAAAAACGATGATTTAGTGTGGCAGTCAAACAGTTGTCTAGAAATGAAACACATATTATCTAGCTATGTCCCTTAACACATTTTGTGCATAAGAAAAAAAAAATTAAATATAAAAAAAAATCTATTTCAAATCTAAATGGAGTAAAATAAAACTCATTACAGTAGTGTTATGAAGTTATGACATTTCAGTGTGAATCTCTGAAGAAGATAATACTTACACATAATGTGTTTTCCATAAGTTTCATTTGACATTGTAATGAATGGCCTGCTCCTTCCACCACATCGAGCTTTTAACTGGCAAAGCAAGTGACAAAACCCCACCAATAATCAAATTGTTAACAGCAACCTCAAATCTGTATTAATCTGTTTTAATTTACAATTTGATGGCAGAAATTCATAAAAGCTAAAAGTCACACACATTTTATAAGTTATTGCCTTATACAGTTGATATGACTAATATGTTAGCAAACTGTTGCCTAGTTACACACCTGCAGACATGGAGCTAGCTTTGTTTTGGAGTTGTAATTCTGGTGATCTGATGAATGTAAGTTTAATATTCACTTGGCTTCAGTCTCTGTTTTAATTTTTAACAACTTCTAAGAAAAAGATCTGATCCTTTGGTTTTTATTATAAGCCCTTTTTAATGTTCACTGGCTAGCTGTGTAGCTTGAGGAAAGAAAGGTAGTGTAAAGCTGGTTTATCTGAGCTTTATGCTGTAAGCTGTCTTCATTACATATAGACATTTGATTAATCATTAAAAATACAAATTTGTTTAGTTTTAAGTCAAATCACCTCAAATTACAAAACTGAATATGTATTACAAACCTTTTGTAGCCTATGATACAAATATTTGTGTTTTTTGTAGGTTATAATGTTAATGGCCATTTGTTGGTCTCTGACATCACACACCATACCCATTATGACCTGAATTATCAGATGCACAGAGCTGTTGGTGCATGTAAACATAGTCAATGACGAATGGGGGTTCAGAAAATGTTTACTGTTCCTAAAGGTGTCAGTGCGCCGTTATTTCTCCCATGACTTGTTCCTCTTAAGGTTGCTCAGTTACAAACCAATAACAAAAGTTGCACCATAGAAAAGCTATTTTAAAGTACAAAGGAAAAAAGGATGTATATTTTCAGACTGCAGATTTTTTTTTACAGATGTTAGCATAATAGTATAAACAGTATGAACATGACTTTTGCATTGCATAAAAAAAATACAGTATCTTGCTCTCAAATCCGTTTCCACATCTCTGAAAAAAAGAACAATGAGCAAGTCATTGTGAATCATGACAAACACTTGAATTGTAGTTCTTTGAATCAAAAAAATAAAAATTGTTACTGTAGCTGGACTTCACTGTCAGTACAAAACAGCAAAGCTACACATGAACACATTTAAGGACAATTTCTTGGTCAACATGTAACCAGCATCAGAGAAAAAAGTCATCCACCGTCAACACAGATTTCTCTCCTTGAGTGTTTGAGTGTCTTCTTGTTCAACTCATCTGTTCAACACATACTGGAAAACCGTCACAGAGACAAAGGCAGATAATGTGTGTGTGTAGGTGTAGGACTGAATCTGTGGCAGCAAAACAAACGATAAGATAAAATGCTGTCTTGCACTCTGCGTTTTACTGGAAACATGGTCCAGTAGTCCATTGTTCAGCTGTGGATATTTTGAAGGACCTCATAAAGAACTGATTTTAATGCTCATGACCGATGATGAATGCAGCTAATTTGAATTGGCGCTTGAGAATAAAGATGGTTTTGAGAGAATTTGGTTTTGTTCTTTTGTTTGAATTTAATACTCAGTGAACGTTCTTACCTTTGTCTTTTAATTACATATGATTGACAGAACAGCACAGCAGACAATTAGAGTGAGGGTTTTTTTCTATAATTACATATTCAATTTTGTTCTTTATTATTGTAGATGTTATTTTTTACTTTATTTCAGTTGGGGATATTGTTTTTTTTTGTTCTTATGAGTCTTGTATTTTCAACATAATATTTGGGGTTTTTTTTCCTTTTTGCAACAAATATATTTACTGAGTTTTATATTACTATTTACATTCATACACAATAACATCAGAACATTTGACACAGAAGATACAACAAGGACAACAGAAATAACAAAAAAAATAATAAAATAAACATAACAATTGGGGCACAGAGCAGCAGACAAAGGACCTTCTTTCTCTTAATTTTTGTCACTACAAGATTCAAAGTGTACACATAACTTTGAAATCAAAGATGGACCAACAAAAAAGGAAGTAAATAAATAAACCAATGTACAAAATGAAAAAACCTTTATTATTAGTACTCAGGAGCTAGATGCTTACGGGGTTTTCACCTTTTCAAGGAAAGATAAAAACTCTTCCAGCTTGTGTCTAGGAATAATCAATATCAACACTTCATAAAATTATTTAATTTTTATCAAACAATATTATGCAGCAATTGGTAAGCTGTGCACCCCAACAGTTTCTGACGATACCTCTGTCAAAAACAAACCCCAGGTTTCTGTAACAGTTGTTTTAGTTGTATTGCCAAGCTAACTTAGCCTGAACCAGAGACAATGTGCCGCTGAACACCTGGCTGTAACATAACCTGCTAAGACTGTCAAAATGGGCCGACTCAGCTTATAATCAAAATTAGGAGTGTCAACAACTTTGCTAAAACAGACAAACATCAAGCATGTGCAACAACACAGGACACATAACTCAGCAAGCCAGCTAAAATGACCTAATGTTCCAACAGCCTCTTGTGAAGTTTTTGCCAACAACTGTCCAGCTGTCCCAGATTCACTCATCTTCTGCACAGTCACTCTCTTTTTCTACTCCCAGCTCCCTCCATCAACTTCCTTTTCTGCCTCTGTCTCTTTACCCAGCAATGAAAAGCCGGTCTCTGACTTTAAACTTTTCCCAGCCTCCTGTTTTGTCACCCTTTTGCTTTCCTCCATCAACATCCTCTCCCTGTCATGATGTCCATTGAGGCTGCTGCACCTGTTTGTATAGCTGAGCTGGCCTTGCTGGTGCAGACTTTGGCAGAATGGGTGGAGATCTGTTGCCCACCAGGTCCTTCTTGGCCCTGGACATTAAAAATCTCCTTCTCTTGGCAGTCTAGAGCTCCTGTGACATGATAACAAAAACAAACAAGATTCTCCAAATACTATGTACATTAAGCTAGCTCCACTGCTAGCAGAGCTAACAAGCAGCTAAAGTGAAGTGTGTATGTGTCAAAAGTGGTTTCCTACCCACTT
>JAPZDZ010000008.1:19788646-19800921 GCA_029783805.1 Acanthurus tennentii | reverse complement strand
TAGTTACTTTATGAGTGGGAAGGATGCAGACTGATAAGTTTTTATGGGTAGGGATGCTAGGGAACATCAGACCCATATCAGGTTAACATAACAACGATACTAACAAAGGGCCAAAAGGCCCATGTTAGTCAGATGCACACACAGACATGTTGAGCTGTATTCAACAAGCTCCATTTCAGCTTCAAAAGTGAGATCACACTCAGAGAATTACACACACTTGTGTTTTTGGGATGCATGAATCATTACACAAAGGCGACAGACAAATTACAGTCATTTCAGACTGTTTTCAGCAGTGAAGTTCAGTTATCATTAAGCTTCTCCAACAAAACACACAAGGTATTTTATCACAAATCGATCTCAATCTCCCTTGAAATGGGGGGATGGTGTGAAAATAAGTTCATATTAATAATACAATAGACAAGTGAAAACATACTAATATTAATCCTTAATGATTAATCATTAAATGAAAAATGGTTTGTGTGTGAGGTTCATCACAGCTTCAGGGGGGAAAACTGCTCATATGCAGGATAAGAGTAGGGTAGGCTACCCAGCTTCTGGTGTAAAGACAAATTATTTTTGCAATTACAGGCATTTTCTTTTATCAGTATTTTAACTTTTTTGCATTTTATTCTGGTGCGAGCAGCTGCAGCTCAAGTGTGCATGCATTCTGGTTACGTTGTTAATTATACATGACAGTTTGAAATAGTCCAAAAAAGGGGAAATTCCAGCAATAAAGCATTTAATATTTATGGGTCATGCTTAACTTTCTTCTTCTTTTTGCCTTCAAGTCTCTGGTCAGTAGAGTCTCACAACAGACTGAGAGTCCAAGTCGACTGGTCAAGTCTTGTCTCCAGTCAAAAGCTCTACCCTGAGGTTAAGTTTATTTTATCCTCCATCTGGATAAACGTAACTCCCTCCAAGTCTGACCAGACCAGCCTTTACCCTGACTGACCCTACAACTTGAATCGTTCTTCACTTTGCATGCTTGCTCCTCCTGTTCTGCCTCCTTGAATGTTAAGATACCTTAATTTCAGCTTCTTCTTCTTCCTCCTCCTCCTCAGAAGATCAAAATATTGAGGTACAGCCTCCACTGGCTGATACAGGTTTAAAATCATAGCACTGGTCTAAGTGCTGCTCCTTAATCTTTAAGCTGAACCCTCACATTTAACCTTTATATCTGGATTTTAACTGATAAAATGATTGTTTTATCTACAAAATGACCACCTTTTCAATGTTTTGAAATCAGAAATCTATTCTTTGTCATCTTATTGGTCATTCATTAAAACAACTGAGTGCAAACGGCCGTATGAGTCATTATGCCAACAGGCTGGGAAGTGATGAAAAGCAAAAGATCAACAGGACTTTATTTGCCTGTGGAGATAAGCTGAAGTGTGGCAGGACTGACGACTGCAGCCGCTCACGAGAGCCTTGATTCAACAGCAGCAACACAGTGAGTCAACAGCAGCTTCTGTCAGTGTTTTAATGGCCGAGATGTTTTCACGTAATTGACTGCTTGATGAAGCTCTCCAAACTAAACTTCACAGTTTGCCATTTCATTTTTTACACAAGCAGGGCTCTTAAAGCTTGTTTGTCAGATGAAATTGAAAGACTTGTTTCCAATGAAAATGGCAAAATGTGTAAAATAAAACATGATAAATACAGTTCAGTGCAAAATTTTAGACAGAAATCATCTATGTATCTTAAATAAGCAAACAAAAATAAAATCTATAATTCAGATGCAGGAATTCCAGGAATAATTCAAAGCGACAATGTGATTTGGAGCACAGTTACACAGTGCTTGAGTAATAACAAGTAGCTTCTGTATGCTGTCTGTTCTAACGACAGCAGAGGTAAATGTCAGGCAATAATCTCACTGTCTGAAGCAGACGCTGCAATCTGTCCGCTCTTTATCATGACTGACAGTGAAAGCAGAGACATTTCTTCATAAAGACACAAACATAAAGAAAGTACAACATCAGGTATTGAAAGCCTCTATACTAGTCTAGATTTCAGGCTGCTGACTCACAGAAAAAAGTGTGCGTCAGTTTTTACAATCTAATCTGCTCTCATAGCTGAGATCACTGCTGGGACAGAACCCTAAACCATTTCCATGTCAGTAGGGCTGTTAAATGTAAAACATTCACTGTTACCATCATAGGAAGTTCAGCAGTAAACAAGTGGCCAAGAGGTCAGAGCAGACCAGTTTTACAGAGGTTGTATTGTAGCTCATATTCTCCTTTATGATGTCTGTCTGCAGCTGTAATGAAGTCCTCATCTCTCTCTGTACTGTCCCCAGCAAAGCACATAACAACAAGATGCAAGAAAACTGAACAAATAGAAGGAATTTGACTGAATGACGAGCTGTTTTAAATTGTGACCTCCGAAATTTCTAGTCATCATCAGTGCTGCTTTAATCCACCGGGGGCCACCTCATTTCCAGGCAGAATAAGAAAAAGAAGCCACAAATTTGGTGATGTCAGTTTTTCTACTCTGAGGATTTGCTGCTTTTTTTGGTTTGGATTGATGTGTGACTGAATAATTGTAGGTGTCATATTGATGCAACAATCAGAAGATTTCATTTTGGCCTCTGGAAAATTGTGATTTGCTTTTCCCTCATTTTCTCATGTTTTGGAAACAATAGGAGAAAGTAGATCAAGTAATGAATCAAAATCAAATTGTTATGTGATTAAGCACATAATGAATAATTTTTTTTGAAACTACATTTTCAAGCCAGAGAAGAATTGCAGTAGATCTATCCACAACACTTCAGTCCAGATTGTGTGTAAGACCTGCACACAAAATACTACCAAACCCATTTGCAAATATACAAATTACCACAAACTATTTGCCACAGCGTGAACATGGAGCCTTCAGGCCCTGATGCACACACCCCCTTTGTTTGATGATAAGCAAGTCTCAGCTGCCGCGCACTCAGCATGCTGTCATATTCTACTCTGTGGATCCAGTGCTCCTTGCTGACTGTGCCGACACTCACAAACAAAAACATAAAATCTGAGAAAATCAAAATCTGGCATAGTCATGAAAAGCAAAAAGCCAGAACTTGGAGAAACACTTAAGCTAAGTATCAGTTTTGTTGCCTGTTGTCACAGGAAGTTCGTGTCGTGGGCAGATGGGGGCTGTGTGCAGCTGGAGTAGTGGATGTGGTCTCTCACCTGAAACCATTCTAGCCTGAAAGTATCAAATACAAAACTAGTTCTCAACCCCTTTCTGGCTTGCAACTGCCAGTAACAGGTTGCATGATTTTATTCATTCGTTTGTCTATTACTGTTTCAGCTGAGAATTTCACAGGAGGAGCAAAGATGTTGGGAAAGTTAAAGAAATAAAATTATTTACATTTTTGTGCTGCAGAAATGTTGACCAGCTTAAAATAGTTGAATAATAAAGTTGAATCCAGTTAGTTGCTACTACTTGCTAACGTTGCTTACTACTACTACATATGAAGAAGACATATTTTAAGCAAGTGTTGTTATGAAACCTATGATTTGCCATTGGCATCTAAATTTGGACTGATGGAACTGTCTCAGTACATATCTTGCACAGAATGCCCCAAACAAAACAAGATTATTCTTTAGATACCATGTAACAGCCACAGTGTGGTATCCAGATGTGGAAATAACTGAAGACAATCACCCCCTGGTTAAAAAAATACCACATGCTCCTTAGAGGAATGCAGTTCATTTACACTATGTGAGCAGCATTCCTGCAGGGAGCCCTGACTTGCTAATATACGCACTGGTCACGCCACAAGACCTCAGTCTGGACCCGCTGCCGGGCCAAGAATAGATATTGTATCATTTCCCACTGAATCAACCAGACTGAGGTTTCTGTCGCCTGACAACAGAGGCATCTCACATTCACAGACGAGCTACAGAGAGAGTCTGGGCTTCCTCCCCGCCTGCCCCGCTGCACACAAAGGCTTACCAGTGCTTTGTGTGAGGCAGTAATATGCCATGCTATCACTGTTGTTATTCACTTCAGTATCGGGGGGGCTCCTTCTGTGGCCTCTGTGTACACACGCACTGCAAGACGAGTGCTGCCATTTCAGCGGATTCATTTTTTCTAAGCCTTTAACCTTTCAAACAGGCACACGGCGATTTACCCAAAACGAACCCCTGCAGCACAGCAGAGAGGAGTGGATGACTCTGTTCAGTTAGCTGACAGAATTCATCTGCAGAGGACACGACATGTTAAACTTCTGTCTTTACAACGCAGCTTTTCACACTGAGATGCTAAAACAGAAATAATTCAAATACAGCACTAATATGAAAGTCAGGCATTTAAACTCATACAGAAATTAAACTTATTTAATAAATAAAAGTTGGAAGAATTTTCCTCACTATTTGCATCAGGAGCTTTGCTACTACATCCGCTGTGTATATTGTTAAATTCTGCGAAGGAGAATTTATGATAAATTGTCTCTATAAAACACAGTCAAAGCCTTGAAACCTATAATAAGATGTTTTTCATGCTATTGGCTAAGCTGACAACTGAGAGGCAGTTCACTATGATATGCAAAGTTAACTTTTATGATGCACCGGCGGGAGAACGACATCCTCTCTAGGTTTCAAATTTTTCAAGACTTTTACGGCCCATTTTTTTCACTGAGCATCAGCTATCAACCAGCATTTACCACACATAGACTTTACCTGAGCAGGCCACCAAGAAATATTCAATGCTGTTAAAGTATATTTGGTGACAATCATACTTCAATCAAACTGAATGGTGGAGGACATGCCTGAGGTCTGTGCATATGCTGGAGTTGTCTATGGTAGAAAAGAAGTCATCTCAGGCAATCAGCCTAGAGGTTCAACAAGTCACCAGCTTGAATTGAGTGCTGCAGAAAATAGTTTGAGTTTTCGAAGCTTTGCTCATAACACTGACATTCAAATCTAAATTAATATTCAATCATGCAGGCTATTGCACATATTGCAGGGCTTTGAGTAATGTGTGGTTTGGACAGGTGGAGTAGAGGCGCAGGCCCCGGCAGACAGCTGCTGATAGTGACTGCATCTGTCAGGGAGTCGGGGTGAACTGGAGCTTTGTGGAAACAAACACAGTAGAGTCACACCGGAGCTATTTGATGATGATGATGGAAAGCTCCGTTTTTTTTTCAACTTTTGGGTTTAAAAATGGGAATTTATTATAAATGGGAATTTATTTGCACTTGGACCTTCAAACAATCCAGCAGTCAAACTTGTGCGAGTAAAGCAAGGTGAAAAATTTGCTTTTTCTTCGGTGATGTCATTAAATATGAAGACAAACATTTTAAGAACTAAAGCTACAAGCAGTAAACCTCAACAGAAGCTTCCAGTATAATCAAAGAACATGTAGTACAGCCATATTGTGTTTACATGGTAAGTGAGGTATCTTTAAGAATTGTTGTGCAATGAAATCAGGACTTCAGCCCAAATGACACTATTAGTATGTGTGAAAACCTGTTCATTTCATCTTAGATACTTGGATGAACAGGGGAGTGCTCTAACCATTCCATTCACATGGTGACTCTGAAATTGAGAGAGACAAAGATTAATAATCTGGTAAACTCTGTAAAATTTGTATTATCGGCTGTAAATTGACGCTTGACATGTCAAGTTTGTAAGTGCAGTCTCTGTTCACAGTTTTTAGTCCCACTTTTAGTAAGGGAGACAAATGACACTCTCAATACTACATTTGTATCTTAAAAATTGGTTGTGTGAACAGTAGATCATCCACTCAAAGAATTACACCCCCCCACCCCCACCCCCACACACACTCTAGGTCTGATTGACAACTGTCATAGTATTATTACAATATAATATTATTATTGTTGTTAATTTATTTTATTATCATTATTTTTACCTGTTGGAAGGGCATGTAATATACAAGGTGTTATTTCAGCATCTACACTAACAAATCCTCTAAAGGAGCCTTCCAGCCATGCTGGCTGCTCTTGCATAGGAGGAGAGCAGTAGGAATGCCCAGTGGCCAAAGGCATACACACCTTCTGTGCTACATACAATGGCACTGCCAAAGAGATGGAGGAGAGGATTATCAGTGGACACTAGGAGCGCCTAAGGAAAAGCTGTGGGCCAGGTTCATCTCAGATGTAAATATGTCCTTTATTACATAAAGATTTAATATTTTCTTTTTCTTGAACTGAAAATTGTATTGAATGTTCCTTTAGTTTCTCAAACCTTGAATCTGTAGAGACTCAAGAGTGATCTTGAGTGCAGGTTCAATCACACTGAAGGTAAGATGCCCTTTGTGTCAGGTTGTTAAGGTGTATTAAGGTTGGTAAACTACCCAAATTAAAATGAATTGAACTGGTCTCTGTCTTGTCTTTCTTGGCAGTTAGAATAGTTTGCTTTGACATCTGTAAATGTTTCAATTAGACTGTATGCTCTCTTGCCCTGCCTTGGCTGATCTCCGAAGGACAAACCAAAACTCAGATCACGCAGCTGCTGGTTAGTCAAACGATGTATGAGCAAGAATACACCCTGAGCTCTGCCTTCTAGCTGCAGGGCATGACATCTCCGTCTCCGGTGTAAACAGAGAGAGGAAATTTTCAACCCAGAACCGTCTTAGTACATTTCTTCGTTTCAGCAATAAATATACTTTGCACCTGATTTTTGTATATTTAATTTAAAGCCAAGTGTGTGTTTGTTATCAGTGATCAGGTCAAAACTGAACTGAGAAACAGCATGGCTACATGTCTATATATATCAATGATACCAACGAATATCAATGAATCAACCAGTACCAGACACGTAACCATATCCACAGGTGCTAAAGCTCTTCTTCAAAAACCAAGCAGTAGAGAGTGCTCTGACAAACAGGACTGTGTTTGCACACTGAAGAATGTTTTATGATCTTCCCATTTGGGTGGATAGACTTGGGAGTTGGGGTATTGAATGAGTGAAATACACAATATGAAATTAAAAAATAAACAATAAATGAACTTGTTGTGTTAAAAGTCACATAAGTTGTTTGTTGTTAAGACTATTTTTGTGCAGTCAGGTAACACCAGCCCTGTAGTTTCCCCCACCTACGACCGCACAGATATTTCAGACACGTGGGAAACTCTGTATTAACCACAAGACATTTAAGCTGTCTGTCAAGTTCAGGAGGATCATGCTGTTAGATCTGGTCTAGCGTAGAATGATAACATAAACATGGGTTGTTACATTTATGCATTTCCTGCTGAGTGATGTTCATGTTTGAAAGGATGCAGTAAACTCACTATTAATGCATCCTGGAAATAATTCCAATTTTCTTCCTGTATTGCTGCGTTGCAAACAACAAACTCAAGTTAGAATCTTACAAATAATAAACAAAAGCAACCTTTGTGCCATAAAAAGCATGTGTTTCTGTTTGTAGTCCCAATCATTGCAACATGTTGTTTTGTTTCAAAAAGACCAGTCCTTACCACACAGAATTCTTTTCAACAGTCAAGGCTAGAAAATTGACATTGGTAAATAAACTCACATGGCCACTGTCAGAGATGATCTACTCTGATCTAGTCTGTATTCAATTATGTTGATGATGACTGATTTAGTTCATCTGAATTTTGTTAGGTAATGTGTTATGATGACCTGACTGGTTTACGCATTTATCTTTTGGAATCGTAATTGCTTATTCATTCTTTCTCTCAGTTAACTGCCACACTCGACTCCTACGAACCCATCAAAGTTTCATATTTTAATCCTATTTTCTATTGTTTTCTTTATCATCTGCAAGGCCAGCTTGAGCCATTCTGGAGCCATTCTGGAGCCCTTAGTGAGATGTTGCAAAATAAGAATTTTTGTGTGACCCAAGCTATAAAGTTTACAGCCTGCTGTTGCTCTCATATTGCTCTGTGTACAAGAAGAAGCAGTTAAACAACCATTTTTTTTAACCAACTATTCCATCTCAGGTATCAGCTTCATTTATCATTAACCACCAGTGCATGTTGTCACATGGATTGCTTTAACAAACATGCCAAATAATCTAAAAATATGTTAATATATTCCTTACTTAAAATCCCACTATTAAAATATTACACCTGATCTTTTTGCACAGACTGACATGCACAAAACACAACACATCACTGAGTATCACTGTCTGCTGACTGTTAAAACTAAAATCCACACGACATGGAGTAGAGTGAAAAGTTATTGAGAGATGTCAGCTGGTTAAATTACAGTTATTACAAGCAGCTGAGCGGAAAAAAAACATTCAAGTCAGTCTCTGACTTGTGGTTCTGTGTGTGAGATGAGGGGAGCTTTTGACAGCTCCTGCATCTGAAACTGGCCAAAAACAACTACCAGAGTGACAAACTCGGGATAGACCGATTATCGGCACAGTCGATTATTGGTGCCAATTTTCATCATTTTGATGCATATCGGCATTGGCCTTTTTTTTAAAACCGGGGGCCGATAAGAGATCAATTTATAACTGGGTTATTTTGGCCCTGATGCAGCCGCTCCTCTCTGTCTGCAGTCACAACTCTGTCTCCAACATTGTCTTATCCACAGCACCATCTGATTGGTTACACACAGAGCCACGGCACGGCCAATCAGCAGAACTTTAGGGAGCTATTTATTTGTATAAGTTTAACCCATTTAACTTTTTTAAGACATGCTGCTGAGCCTAGAAGCTCCCTGCACTATTTGTTAGAACTGTATGTGTGATTTTGGCTAAGGGCAGTACCCTTATCACCTTCTTGTTGATTAACTACAAAGCAGCAGTCGAGTTGTAAATGTTTAAAACATTGTTGATCCCTTGCACAGAGTGTAGGAAACATATGTCTGTGAGTATCCGAGTGTACATGCGTGGCATATTGTTCTCCATTATTTTGTTAATATTGTGATAGGTTCATTCGAGTTGTTCCCGGACTTTGATGCTAATGGTTAGCATTACAATGTGTTTTCCCATAGACATTAGCATTAAGCTAGTGGACTTTGAAAGACACGTTGCTGAAAGACACAAATTTGTTGAGTTGTTACAGACTTCATTATTGCAATGCAATGGTGCAAATATACAACGCATGTTTCTTTTATATCTTACTTTTACTTTCTTTTTTCACAGTTTTACAGTGCTTTATATGGAGTCCATAAATCGTGGGTAAAATCACAAAGCCTTGTATCTGTGTGAAGAACTGTTTACCTACCTGCCAAAGTGAACCAGAAGTTTAAGGAGGGCAGAATAAAAACAAAGATGTCTATTGTCTAAGATTAAAAAAAACCTTTAACATGTTGCAAATTTGAAAGCTGTTTAATAAACATACGCTTAAAGGCATTTAAACAAAGTTAAGTGTTGGAGTTTGTATTATTCAAAATTTTGACGCCAATATTTGCACTTTTACTGCAAATGAATATTGGTTCCAAATATCGGTTATCAGCCTCCTTGACTACTAATAAGCAGTATCGGTATCGGCCCTGAAAAAACCATATTGGTCTATCTCTACAACAAATTGTTGAAAACAAAGCCGCCTTTGCTGAGAGCTTCATCTGAATAAAAATAAATATCAATTCTAATAGAATCATGAGGGAAAAATTATCTAGTTGTCACTTGCTAACAAATTGCTGCAATTTTGTAAGACAAGAAAATGAGCTAATTTAGGATATTTATCATGTGTGACAAAGAGGCAGGCAGTGGGTAACCATACAGGAATAACGCATGAACGCCCCCGTTCTCCTTGCTCTTCCATTTTCATGTGAATGCAGCACTGGGCTGTTGAAATTGAAGTGATATTATGTTCATGTATATTGATTTCTCAGCAAAAAATATTTGAGTTTCAGTTTGACTTGCAGCATAATGGCCTCTATATTATGAGCTCTGGACTGAGTGTGCTCTGTTCTCATTAATGTTTCAATGAATCTATTTTTCTCCATGTCAACACTTTGTGCTGCTTCATGACGCCTTTACTCTCAAATCACTGCGCTGAGTACCATCTCTTCATTGCAGACCTTCATATATGCACTTCCATAAGTACACACCAGGCTTCATTTTCAATCACCACTATCTGCTTGCAATGGTATTGTAATGACAAGGAGAAATACTGTAATAAGCTGCCTGACTAAGGCAATATAATGACTCCACTTCACTTGAGTGCCAAAGAGACTCCATGCAATAGCGCCACACACCCACCCTGCCAATTAAATACAATGGTAATCAGTCTGTGTGCTTTATGAGGACAGTGCAGGATTATTATCATACGACAACTTGTGTTTCTCCACCAACACAAAGTGTCAGATACATTCTGTTTGAAAAACATTAGGGCAGAGTCAAACAGATGATATAAACATCAAGACATCAGTATGGAGGACACCTGTTCTAATACATACACACAAATGAAAATGCTTCATAAAATAAGGTAAGTTATGCTCATAACAACTGTTAAAAGTAACTAAAATAAATGACACTGAGCAAATCTTCACTTCCATATAAAGAACATTTGACTTCATGTCACCATTAAGCATCAAATACAGGACAATGTGTCAACACTCTCAAAACTTTGTTCTAGTGTGGCTAAAAATTATGATCAAAACCCAATAATTGACCCAATCTTACATGATGGGTCACAGTGCAAAGTGTACTGTTTAAACATACAGGTCTCATATGTTCCAGTGGTTTAGATTCCTGGTTTTCATCCTGGTGGCTGAGTTTAACTCCTGGGATGGACATAGTTTAATGTCTTTCTATCAAATTTCAATACTCCTACATTTCCAGTACAATAGGATATGCAATATATTTCCAGCACAATCTAAACTAGACATTAGCAATGTAAATATTGCACACAGTACAAATGTAACTTCTATATAAGAACTGTACTGTAACTGATGCTAAAATGTCATGTATAGCACCTCTAAAGCCCCATCAGTGACATGTAGCTACAGTGTTCATCATAGGTCAATGTCAGAAAGGCTGAGCTGACATCACACTAATGATTTTTACTTTTATAAGCACTTTACTTAAAATGAAACTACCTCAGGAAAGTTTCCTGAGGGTGGATAGGAAAAGTCAAGGGGTCAATCTCTAGATGATTTGTCCCCTTGTGAGCAAAAATATGCACAACACATGTCACTACAAAACCTGAATTTGAGTTAGATTTTTCAGCCTGGTGGAGGCACGACAAAATATGTCAGGATTTATGCCATTATTAACATAAATACACCAACCAGCTATTAAAGCTACGAGTGCTTTTTCAACTCCTTAAATTTGAAAAATAATATATTTTGTATTCTGCACACATTTCAGTCGATACCAAAAAGTACTGAGGTCATAGTGTTAGTATTGATATACTCAGCCCTCTACCTGTAGCTGGGGGGAGATAAAATGAAACATCTACTTCCTTTAGCTGCCCAGCTAAAGCCTGCCATGCAGAAGGGAAACTCAGCGCTGCTCTCAGGGCCTTCCAAAGTAACAACGGTGTACAGGCCAGCCACTTCCTCTCCAGGGAGGAGGCTTTTTATAGATATGAAGAAGCTGTTGAGAAAGCCTTAGAAGTCTCAAACATGCACGCCGGTAACACACTGCAGAGGTGTGTGTATGTGTGTGTGGTGAGACTGCTGCTAACAGCAGCGACTGCACAGAGGAATCACATGCGGCTCAGATGGCTCACACCAGGCCTGGAAGACTCTGTCACACACAGATTGCACTGAGGCACAGGCCAGTGTTTTAGCCATGTGATCAGAAGGGTATAAAAATACACAAAAAAATATCAAAATAAGGTCAAGCCACAATGATTAATCATAGTCTTTAAGCCAACATATCTGTCCAACCCTACTTAGCACTAATTACCCCACTCTACACAGTATCTAACTTTCCTTGGCTGACATGACCCTGGAATGTCAGGAATCTGTTTGACACCCGAGGGCAACTTCTTAAGAGCAGATATTGTGAGCGACAGCACTAAAAGGACAGAAGGCCAAGCGAAAGATAGAGAGAATAAAGTGCAAGTGTCAGGAAGCGAGCAATAAATAAAATAGCGGGCTGAGAGTCAAAAAGGAATAAAACATGGTGAATAAAAGCAACAGTGGGTGGGTGGGAGGGAGGGGTGAGGCAGGCCTGTGATGTCTGCAGTTCACACTTGAGTGGTGATGAGGCAGTAGAAAATAAAAGAAGACCTGCTTGGCAATCCCTGTGTGGAGTATAATTAGATTTAGATAAATGACAGATGAAAAAGATTCTGCCTCATAGAGCTCGTAAACACAAAGTTTCCCACAAGAGAGGCACTGAGGATACCTGAAAGTAGCCAGGATTAGTCTTTATCAGTCAGTGTCCGTTTAAAAAGA
>JAPZDZ010000008.1:19725884-19737355 GCA_029783805.1 Acanthurus tennentii | reverse complement strand
CGATACCAGTCCGCAGCCCGGTGGTTGGGTACCATTGCCCTAATACATACGTGCTTGAGGCACCATTGAGACTCTGTGGGAAGATCAATTGAGTGATTGTATCCTTTGGGTCTTGAAGTGTTGTGCCGCAGGGTGGCTTATTCCTACCCTATTTTTGTTTGAGAGGCTGGCTATGAAAAGCTGTTTTCACCCAGAGAGTGGCGGCCAGTTTGAATCAGGAAGGTGGAGTCAGGGAGGGATGCCTTGTGGGGCTAAAACTCTCCCCCGCCCAGAGGTGGAGCTCTGGAGAGGTCTTTGACTGCCTGCCAGTGGGCCTTTCCTCGCACTCCTATCTGCCTGAGAAACCTCGATGTTGAGTTGGCTACGAATCCTCTGCAGCCTACTTCCACCGAGTGTACCTTTGCTCTCCAGCCCCGTTGCTGCACATTGGCTGCAAGTTCAGTGTAACTTAGCCTCTTCCACTCAAAGGCCTCCTCCACTGAACTCTCCCAGGGCACCATGAGCTCAATGATGGAAACAAGCTTGAGGGAGGCTGACTGCATAACAAGGTCTGGTCACAAGTAGGTAGATGTGATCTCAGCAGGGAAGCAGAGCTTCTGGCCCAAGTCTGCCAGCAGCTTCCAGTCCCATGCCCCACCTAGCTGGCCAGCGTCTGGTCCTTTGGGGCTGAGGTTGGCTTGACCCTTGCTCTCCCGCAAAAATGATGTCACCTGCCAGTGGGATGACGGTGGAGGGAGGGCAATTACGCTTGTCCGTCGGCTCTCTTGTACTGCTGCGAGACTCTTTGGGACCTGGTTGTGATGCCAGGTGTACCGACCTTGAATAAGGCTGGTCTTGCAGCCCACTAGGATGTGCTTCAGTGATGCTGGACTTGGGCAGAGAGGGCACATGGCGTCTTCACCATACCACTGGCTTAGGTTTGCAGGAGAGGGTAGGACATCGTAGACAGCCTTGATGGTGAAGCTCATCCTGAATGCCTCCATCCCCCAAAGTTCTTGCCAGGAGATCTTCCTCTTCTCTACTCCTTCCCATGTCATCTACTGGCCTTGTTTTGCCTGCACCACAGCTTGTGGACCACCAGTTTGCGCCTCTGAGATGGAGTGGCCTTGCTCCAGGCTGGTGTGATGGCCCCAAGGCCAAGGCCACCTCTACCCTCCTGGACTTGGCCCACAATTTCTCTGTGCCAGAGTGCTGCCTTTGCCTGCTCAGTTGCAGCCAATGGGGTCCTCTTCCTCCCGGTCGCCAGTATGGGGGCAGCTTGGGCCACAACTTGATCACTTGAGACTAGTAGCATCATTTCCAGTCTGACTTTGGCGCACTTGTACTCCTCTGCCAGGTTGGAAATGGGCAGCTCTAAAATCCCTTTGCCGTAGAGCCCAATACTGCTGAGGCACCTAGGAAGGCCGAGCCACTTCCTTGCATACGAGCTGACTAGCCTCTCCAGTTTTTCTACCTCTGAGAGCAGGACCTCATGCAATTTTAGTGGCCACATGATTCAAGGAAGTAGCCAGTACTGCATGCACCAGAGCTTCAGTTTGCCAGGAAGCACTGTTTTGTCAATGTTGTCCAGTCACTGGCTACCTCCTTCCTGAGCTGATCTGCCTTTTAAGTAGCTGTATGGTGCAAGCCTTGGTTGTGGTGAGTGTTGTAAGATCATCCATGTAGGCTCTGACAGGTGGCAGCCTCAGGCAAGGTCTTACTCGCTGTCCACCCAACAAGAGGCCTGGATGATCACTTCCATGGTCAAAGTGAAGGCCAGCAGGGAGATGGTGCAGCCAGCCATGATTCCCACTTCTAGGTTTTGCCATGCTGTGGTATACTCGGCTGTTGTCAAGCAGAACTGGATGTCCTGAAAACAGGCCTTGACAAGGGTTGTGAGAGCCGCTGGGACCTTGAAGTAGTTGAAGGCTGTCCATAGTAGGCTGTGCAGGACTGAGCTAAAGGCTTTAGCGAGATCCAGGAAAACCATGGGGAGGTCTGTTCCCTCTTTCTTGGCAACCTGGATCTGGTGCCAGATTACACTGGCATGTTCCACACAACCAGAGAAGCCTGGGATGCCTGCCTTCTGTATTGACATGTCAATCAGGTTGTTTCTTTGCAGATATCCTGCCAGCCTGTGAGCGACTACCGCGGAACTGGCCGAGTTCCGATGAATCCCTCTCCTGAGGGGATAAGGATCCCTCCAGCTCTCTGCCAGCAAGTTGGTATCTCCTTCTTTTGCAACATGACTCTTATCAGCTTCCAGAGGAATCATAAGACATCTGGTGCATTTTTGTAAAGCCAGTATGGAACTACATTAGGACCTGGAGCTGATGCAGCCCTTGCTCTACGCACAGTCTTGACTACTTCACTCCATCTGGGTGGGCTGATGTCTAGGTGTTCTGGTGGATTGAGTGGTGGCATGTCAGGTGGGAGCGTAACTTCTTTGCGGCATCGGTTATCAGTGCAGGACTTTTTCAGATGTTCTTCCAGGTCGGCCTTTGACACTGAGAGACTTCCGCTCTTTTTTTTTTGTAAAGAGGCTCAGTAGATTTTCAGCTCTCCTCATTGTAGCAAGCCTGTTCTGGATCTCTACCTGCAGCAGGTTTATGCCCTCCTTCTCCTCCTCTGTGGCCTTCCTCCATTGCTTCTTCAGTTGCCTCCTCTCTTTGACCAGACGATCTATTTCTGTCTGCCTTCTGGACTTACTGGGGATTGACGTAGATCTTTTGTTTTCGGCCGCTCTGAAACACTCATATTAAGTGCAATAGTGCCCAATCATTGTAGGCTGTGCAACAAGATGCTATGAGTTATTACCGATTTAGTTTACATGATTTGTAGACTGACTGTGGAGCTTTTTGCTGGATTTGTATACTGTAAGAAAATGAAGTCAAAGAATTTAGCAGGATTGACTGATTTTTAGACTGATTGTGGGTTTTTTAGTATGATATCAATAACAAAGCAATAAAGCAGCCAATCTGACAGTCTACTGCATATTGCTTATCATTTGCCATTATATTAGATGGCTTTTCATTTTTTTTCTTCCTTTGTAACAAACAAAATCACATTTATTAAGTGATGTGTTGTAAAAAGAATCCTCTCTACACTTACAAACTGGTATATTCTCATTAACTTTGGGTTTATTAAAGTGAATTAGGTTTTTTTGTGATTGAAAAATGATGATTAGGTATTGCAATGACTTAATGTACCTTATGTGATAACAGTTAGTGTGGAGTTGAGTTATGTTTCATGTTCCAAGCATTAAAGTTGTCATTGTTACTTTGGAGGAAAATTGACTTGATTGACTTAAAAAATTAACTTTGCCACACATTTGAATGTAAATGTAATATTTAAGAGGAGGTTAAACATTCTGGGAGGCTTACTTGTTGGTGGGACTTCCATTTATCCATTTATGTATTTAACTCATAAATACATAAATTGAAGAAATACATTTCAGTTGCACAACTTGTTTGAGATTATGCCTACAATGAGGTAGAAATGAGAGTAATAAAACATAGTATATTTATAGTATATTGAGCTCACCATCAAAGTCTTATTAAATTGAAGCCATATTTTGTTAATAGCGTCAACATCTCATTTTGTAGGCTATGTAACAGGTATACCATCTTGGATCGAAGAGTCTTTGACACAAGACTCAGGTGTCCTGCACCCCCCACAGTGGCAGCTGCTGGGGATTCATCACCTGAGTGAAATCAAAGCCCTGGCAGGAAGCTCAGTGTGTGTGATTGCTGCTGAGGTCTGGGCTCGGCCTGGCTGTCCGTGTATCGCTCGCTGCCAAAACAGTAATGGAATCTCACCATAGCTTTGCTCTGCATTCAAACTATTTGTCCCAGTGCCAAGGTTTCACTGTTTACTCACACATGAGCCCTTGGGCAGGAGCTGGCCCCTCACTCCTGTAGGAAGAGGGCCACATGAGAGGGCCACACTGACCAGTGGAGACTCAGGAAAGGAATGTAGTATCTACTCAGCATGATTTACACTGATCCATTAGCTCACCTTAAAACAGCATTAATGTAGTTGTTCCCAGCTGAACTGCTGTGAAAATAAAAGGGGAGACACCCCCCATTAAGAGCCAAGGCTTGAAGGTGATAGCTGTGGAAAGCAGACCACAAAAGGGCACATTAAGAATTCAACAGCTAATGCAGCCATATCAGCTGGAAAACCAACTGAGGCATGCATGGAGACAATTAACCAGAGATTTACGGTGTGAGGGGTGATCAGGCAAGTATGGGGGAATCTGTCCCTTCCTCCTGTAGTCTCCTATGAAATGCACTTTCTGATTAATGATAGCTCAGGGCTTTGTCAGTGCAATGACTGGTAACACAATTGGTAGGCCAGTAGCATGAATGGCTCCCACAGGCTCCATAGAGCTGCATCTGGCATGCAGGTGACCTATAGTTGGCGTGCTGTTGCACAACTACCTTGAAACTCCAACTATCTTTGCACTGAACACTTAATTAATCTTATCAAGGGCAGACGTGCGTGCAGCGAGGACAGCTGAGGCGACTGAGTGAATGAAAATACTCTTTGGTGGTTGATGATAAGAGCTGCAGATACCTTTCAGATAGGAAGCAGAGAGGGATCAGAGCTGCCTGAGAGGCAAAAGAGAAGGGATGATTTGGAACAAAATCCCCGAGTGATAAAAAAAACACTTCATTCCCATGCCTGCCGTGGTGTTGTCTGCTGACTGAAACACATTATGGGCTGATTTTAAGGCGGCTGTGAAGTGTATGCTACAGTGGAGCCTGTGGGTGTAGCCTGCTCCCACTGCACTATTGATTCAGAAGCACTGCAGTTTAGAGAAGCATTGGCTGACTATGAGAAATGAAAAATAAACAAAGAGGACAAAGTGGGAGCTGCTGGAGCTCCATGGGAGCAGACCAAAAGACACTGAACCAGTTAAAGAATACAGATTCGTGGTTAAATTCCAAAAACTACCCACTGCTAAGATTTTAGAGAAACGTTTAGTCCAGTTTCAAAAGCCACAATCTAAATGGTGGCTGACACACTTTTAAGTTTCCAGGCTTTCAAATCTTAACCCTTTCACTTCACATTACAGTTTAATTTTGGCAAACTTCTCAGACTCATTCACTTAGTTTAATTCAATGTAAAACCAGAAAGCAATTTCTGAAAGGATATCCACTGTGGTTAGTCAGAAAATTGACAAAAGCCTGAAACATTTGTTTGTGATTCATTTGGATTGTTGAAAGGGAACATCATTATTTCTACATGTCAAAGAAAATTTAGCCTTTTAGTCTGGTAGAGTATTTTTCAGCCAGTGACAGCAGTTGAATAATGTCTTCTGTGGCTTTGTCAAGACTGTAAAAAAAACAAATAATAAAACAGACATCATTTTGACTAAAGATGGGGACCACAAAAAACAGCTTTGCACACTGGAGACATGGACTGTTTATATTTTTATTATGCCTTAATGTTATTGTGTGTGATAACCAATTAATGATACGGTTGGGTTGGTGGAGCGAGTATTCAGTGGTGTTCACTTCAATTTAAAGAACCTCTTTTATCACCAGTTAGGCAATTTAAAAAAATACACACAGGAGGGCATTTGAGTGCACACACACACAATCACTTTTCTCATACACATGCACATTTCTCAATTAAAAGACATAATTAAATAACACGATAATTATGACACATTATTGTTTCATTGCAATTGTCTCTTTCATCATAATGGTCGATATAATCATGCAAGATCAGGCTTTTTTTTTCTCCCAAAATAGTTCCATTTTCAGTTTTATGGTATTAGTATTGTGGCTCACTGGCACACTGTCATGACTTCCTGCAGCACTTGAATACAACAGATCGTGCTGTTAGATACACCTATGCTTTTCCTGTTATGACAAGTCAATATATCTGCCGTGAAAAAAGGCCTGTGGGTTTTGTGATGTTAGAGTCAAGGGACTTACTGGTTTAGCAAACAGAGCTTTAAGTGGTAGAGCTGAGTCATATGGAAGAAACAAAACAAAAAACAACCCTCTCTAATTGCCTAAATGGATAGTCTTTCAACTGTGTTGAACTTTCAGTGAATTTAAAAAGAAATACAACTTAAATTGAAAAACCCTGATGAAATCATTTGAAAATGAAATAAAATATTATAAACAAACAGACATAATAAAGGTTGCTCTTCTGGAGCTTAAAACTTTCTGATTTAGTCATTAAAGATGATTTATCACGGTCTTTAGCTGTTAACATAAAACTAGCTAAAAATGTGACCAAGACAATCATAAAAATAAGCGCAGAAAATAAAGAAATGATCTATTAAAGTAAACAAAGAATCTAACTTCATAACCAAAGAACTTTATCTCAGATTACACGTGGCTGTCTGTACAGCAAACATGTATGCATATATTACACACTGAAGATACTCATTACCAAACATACAGTGGAACAAGGCTGTGGACAACAAAATGCTAATGAAACCTGAAAAGAGGGAAAAGAGTGAACAGCATTCTGCCAGGCTTTCCTGAGGCCACACGTTTCTGTGCCAGGATCAGCCTCGGGGATGCATGTTGACTGGTGTCAGTGGAGCACAGCTCACCTTATCTTCCCCTCGCTCACAACTGGTTGCTTGAGTTAAGCTGTAACAACACAGGCGGATAAAGAGACGCCCAGGACTATGTCAGCTGTTTGCTTTATCTCTGTGATGACAGGGGGCTCTGGCTACTAACCAGCCACACACACATACACACACACACACAACTCAGCTGCTCCTCTGCAGATCAGAAGAGCTGATGTTCATTTACTCACATTAACTCCCCTTTCTCATTTATGTTTGCTGCCCGATGGCTCAGGTGGAGTTGGGATGAGCGCAGAGACTCAGGGGGATCTGAAAAATCTCAGTTTTCAACTATGTTTACGCAGAGTGGCTGTTTGAGCTCTGCTCTGCAGCAGCATCCTGCTTCATGTTTACAGTAGCACACATTCTACAAGCTTGGTGATGTATTACTCATAGGTCTGGGTGGTGCAGTAGGCGAGCTAACCGCTTACATGCATGCCGGCTGGTCTGATACAACAACTCCCAGGAATTTCTCTGTTGACCCTTCTGTTTATTGTGCACACTTTTATTCAGTGACAAAGTTTTCTGGGAGACAAAATAAGCTTTCAAAGCTTATAAGCTTGCTAACAGTGAATTGGCTCATTAGTTTAGCTTACTGCTAACAAGTTTGACCAGTTTATTTAACAGATGCATATATGTGCAATCCACAACTCTCTGCAGCTTGTTGTTTTTGTAGAGGGAGGTTAGATAAATTGTACTGTGCAAAGTTTTGGATCAGAAGGAAACATTTAAACATAATGATTATGAGGAGAGATCTGTTATAATGGCTTATAAAGCTACAATAAACGCTAATTTTCTATGGTATCCAAGAGATACAAGGACATTATCTGCATGGGAACGATTTTGAATTTGAGGATGCATCTCTACATGCAATGGGGCTTCAATTTATCCTGTAGCACAGCAATACTTTGCCAATCTGACTTTATCTTTACACATCGCTCATTACCATGAACACACACACACCATAGTTAAATAGAACTCAATCCAAAATACACCGTCCTGCTGCCCCAAATACTTACTGGAGCACCAAATGTGGTTTAATTTGTGGCTGCAAATTGTCCCCGACGAATGTTCTATTTCCTTTGGTTTGAGTTATGTTTAATAAAAACTACAGTAAACAGCTTTATCTGTTAAGCCTTTTATAATGTGAAACAACTTATATATACTTACATCTCTAGTAGGGACCAGTGAGCTTGGGAACAGAATGCCACAGACAGTGTAGAAAGGGTGAAAAAGCACTAATAAACAAAAAAACACATTATGGGGGGACTTTTTTTAAGAGATTTAAAGACCATTAGAAAAATCTAGATAATTACTTTAATATTACTTTATTAAACGTGAGCAAATATATATATAAATAATGCATCATTAAGCAACAGAGAGCCACCATGTAACTCTGTCCAAAAATAGAAGAGATTTGTACACACTGCTTTCACACAAATATGCATAGCCTGACAGTAATTTGTAGTGTGTGGTTGCCCACGATGGTTCCTGATCTAAACCAGTGTAGTTTTCTATAAGCTGATACTGATACTTTTCATATGGAATGTGTTTGTGCCAAAAATCCTTATTTGAATATGTGTATCCCCACACCAGACAGCCGTCAATCCAAACTGAAACTGATGAGACTGATGAGGAAAGCTTTTTTGCACTTTCTATGAGAAATATATCAAAGAAAAATTACATCAATTGCATGATTAAGTTATTAATGTCAGACAGAGGTTATACAGCTGTATTCATGGAGAAACATGTCTGCAAGATACTCTTTCATAATAGACAAATAATGGCTGGATGTATCAGTCTTGTCCTAATGGGTATTGCTCAGGAAGTGAAAGTGAGTTTCTGTGTATCTGACATGAATGAAGTTTCCTCTTAAAGCACGAAAGAGGAAGTGGTACGTTTATGTGTGAGTGCAATAGTGTATTTGCTTGAACAACGCGCGAATGTGTACGTGTATGTGTATGTGTGTGCGTGTTTGGATGGAAAGAATATGTAGCTGCCTGTTTGCATCTCTGTGAGAGACTGTGCAGTAGGTGCTGTAGGAGGATGCTGAAGTCCTTCGTCTACAGAATAGGACAGCATATCTAATGAGAGGCTAATCATTCATCCAACACAGAGACACGATGTGCATAGCAGATATACCCACACTGATGATGACCTCATTCACACGCGCACACACAAACACACACGCACACACACATATATGCACACACCACTGCAGAGACAGGCTTAGTCAGCTGTAGCAAACTGCAGACAAGAGAAGAAGGGAGGAAATGAATGAGAATGGAGGAGCTGAGAGAGGTGAGGAGAAAGCAGTGTAGAATCAGTTAGAGCACATTGTCAGTATCTGAGTCTGAACACAGACATTAAATGGGCTTTCACATGAAATGTCAGGTCAAAGAAATATTTCAACAAGTCACGGACTGAGCTTCAAATACAGAGTGTTCACTTATACAACACATTTTGATGATCTCACGCTAAAGATTACTCCCCATCTTACTACACACAAACACAACAATAGCAGCCTCCTCTGTGTTTGATCACAGATGCTAAAAAGCACATTAATACTCTTGACCAGCTCCTTAGGTCACATACAGGTCTGTTACACAAACCCCACATACCCCTGCTGGGTCCGATGGTGTGTTTTCAGTGCACTGTCTGTATGGAATGTATTTGAAGCCTTAATTGAAAGATGAAATTCTTCTTAAAAATATATGTAACTTCTTGCAGCAGTGGCTATGAACTGAACATGAGACCTTTGCAATATTAAAGCTATCAGCTTCGCTCTCATCAGCCCCATGAATTAAAGCACGACATCAGCAGTTCTGTAGCATGTCATACCCCTCTCTCCCAATGCTTTCTGTCTATGTCCACAGTCTCACTTTCTAACAAAGGCAAAATATACAGTGGTTTAAAGTTAAGGCCTTTCTTTGAAATAAAAAGTAAGTCAAAGTTCTAGAATATAAACAATTTCTTTCAAAAACTGGAAATATAAATTTTATTGATACTATTTGCCATTAATGTTCTTTAGCAAACCTAATTACTGATTCTGATCACTTTTCTGAAAAAAAGGCGTACTAAGGTTTTTTTTGTGACAACACAGCCCTCCTTATATATATATATGAGTCTGAACACAGTGTTAATACATAGCAGAAAAAAGCATACATGTGAGTCATGTGTGCAAAAGCATAAGACTATGTTGTTTGGAAAAACGGTTCATTATGTTTCTGGCTTGACTCGAAATGATTGTTTTACACTTGTTCCAACTAGCATGGTTGTCATCTTTCCTCAAGGACTGACATCATGCCAATTTTTTCTTCCTCTCCGTCACAACCCCTTCAAAATTCCAAGTTTCCAGCATGGTAAACATATGACTCGGACATTAATGTGTTGCATCCAAGGCCCGCCCCCTAGAGGCTCATAAAATACTGTGCAAAACACCACATCTGCATTTAAGCCCTGTAGGTGATCCAACAACAACATTTGTGTTCAATTAGTGGTGATTATTTCAAGTAAAGTGTTAATGTCTGGGAAAGATCATACACGTCTTGAGGTGGCTACAAACACTAGGACTGAGCCAATTGTGATCATGTGTCAACAACAGGACCATGTTGGATTTAGTTTCCAGTCTTAGTCAGCTTTTGTTTACTGATTAAAATCATACTATGTAAGATTTGAACCTGAAGTATGACTGCACAGATTTGAGACCCTCCCACATCCAGCTGCATGTAACTTTGACCTTAGAACTTAAAAAGAATGTCCGAAAAACTAAAAATGATGGAAAACAAGTTGTCCATTTACATTTAGTGTATCTTTTCCTACGAAGGTAATTACAATTTACACAAAATGATAGAATAAAGGAGACAGACAGACATAATAACCTTTTCCCTAATGTGACACAAGAGCTACACACACGGTGGGAAAATCAAAAGAGGTTTCACAGTCAGCCAGTGAACGAGCAGCGCAGACTGACAAGATGGTGAATAATTAGTATTTCCATAGTGCTGTCTCCCTGCAGGAGGGCTGCAGAAATCTTTAAGGCTCCTCCTCCGTTTCCTCTCTGAAGCAGATGGGTACGTCTCTCTCTGTCACTCTCAGCTCAACTTACCATCCTATTCATTATTCTTCTTCAAACAATCTGGGAGCTTAGAAGACAATGACCTTTCAAAACCAATTTTTTTTTGTCAAAATCCCAAGGGAATCTTCCCACGTAGCAGGCATCACTGCACAAATCTGGAGTGATTTGACAGATCACGATATCTACAGCTTGTTCAAATCTTTTTACAGGAGAACAAAGTTGCTGTAAGCAGCCCCTTACTGCAGTAAATGTTCCATTAGACATACACCCACATAATCCCTGACAGAGTCATTAAATAAATGGCCCACTTGTGTGTGCTTGTGTGCGAATCTGCTATCTGTATCAATCCAGAGACTTCTACTTTAAGTGTTCAACAGAATCTCAAAGCTTACGTGATATTCAGAACCACTCAGCAGCCAAAACAGGTGTTGTGTTTACATCATCTCAAATTTCAGTAACTGTGGGATGCCTAACCAAGTGGGCTAAATGGGACACTATCAGTGAATGCTTTTATTTTGGGCTCATTAGAAAAAACCCTCAACTGTGAATCCAGACTGTGGTGTTTGGACATCACTGCTAAACATCCTGCTATAAAACAAGGAGCAAGGTAGAATTTATTTACACTTAGGTCTAATTTTCAAATTTGATGATACGTAGACACATTCATTTATATACATTTATATATAATCAACCTATTATAACTGTGTTTCAGCATCTATGCTCATAATAATGGGTGGCTCAGCAGTGTTCTGAGCGCACTAATTCCTACTGTCAGCCCTATAGTATAACTTATAAAAGCTGTGTAGTATTTAAGTA
>JAPZDZ010000008.1:19636627-19650169 GCA_029783805.1 Acanthurus tennentii | reverse complement strand
TTATATAACACAACTAATGGTGTAGTACCAGTGTACTACTGCTTCTTGGTGCTAATGTTCAACATAAAATTTTAAATCATTTCCTCACTCAAACTTACATACAGTAACTCAGTAATATAATGGTAGTAATATGTAACATCTGCAAAACAAAAAAGACATACAAAATTTAGAACAGGAAAACAAATGTTTCATCACAATAAATGTCTTTGTGCTCACAGCACTTTTTCAGTCCCATAGACCCACAGGTCCATTGTGTCAGTGTCATGTTTTGGTCCAGGCATGAAAAGTACACATTCCCATTCGGCAATCGAGCTGTTTGCAATAATAAGTATGCAGTGTCAGGTGTTGTGAATGTGTCTGGTTAGACTTTCAAAATAAAGCTTTCTGAGAAACATTACACGGGATGGACACAGTGCAACAAAACTATTTGATTAAGGCCCAGGAAAAGAGCATGGTTAATGTTCAAATAATAGTGTTGTGGCTGGGGTGGGTGTTGTCTTTAAGTATCCCTTTGGCTCTGCGCAGGCACCTCACCTCCCCAATATCACTGATGCTTGGTAGATGGGTACCAATGATGTTTTGGGCAGTTTTAATCACTCGTCGCAGAGACTTCCTGTCCTGGGCCACGCACATCCCATGCCAGTTTGTGATGTTTCCAGTCAGGATGCTTTCAATCGCTCCTGTGTAGAAGTTGACAAGAACTTGGCATGGGAATTTTGCTTTCTTAAGTTTCCTTAAGAAATACAGCCGTTTCTGAGCCTTTTTAGCCAGGACCGTGTCCTCTGATGTCTGCATTTGCTGTAACTAAATTCAGTTTTGCCCTCTGTGTTTGAGAAATTATGTTTACCCCTGTCAACTTGATATTTTCCACTAAAAAATTAGGATGAACACTAGAGATTTACACTAAGAGCATGTTGATAAATGAGATTGATAGTAACATAAATCTTTAGAAAAGCAGTGTAATCCACTTTGGTTGTGGAGGCTAAATCAGTGTATTACTAGGTCAAAAGAAAACATGTATAATGATGTGAAAGATGTGTTTGATGAATAATGACTCTCATTTGGCAGTAATGACAAAGTTAGTGGGAAAAACTGCAAAACCCTGACTCATGCAACTCTTTTTCTTCTGCTCCTTTTAGATGCTACAACTGTGGAGGACCAGGCCATCATGCCAAAGAGTGTCAGCTGCCCCCTCAGCCCAAAAAGTGCCATTTTTGTCAGAGTATTTCCCACATGGTGGCCAACTGTCCGCTCAAAGCACAGCAACAGCTGCAAAGTCTCAGCTCTCAGGGAACAGCTACCTCACAGAGGGATGAGGAAGAGGAGCAAAGCCAGGCCATCCTCTCTGAAACCTTTGATTGAATGATTGAGGAACACAGTGAGATTTTTTTTCACTGGAGCACTGCAGACAGAAAGCTACCTCAGGTTTTATTTATTGAACAACAAAATGGGAGTCCTCAATGTGGTACAGATGTGATATGTTGTTTTGATGGAGTGCTGATCGACATGTCCACTTAGAAGACTTTCATCTGTTTTATTTGTTTGTGTTGTTTTTCTGCCTTGGATAAGTGTCTTAGCTTTGGAATGAAGCAATCATATTGTTGGTCCAGCTGTGAAGTAGCCACAGATATCAAGTCCCTTTCTGGACTGATCTGACATGACATGTGCCTCCATCAATGCAACCTTTTAAATGTAACTCAAATACCAAAATCTTGCTGCTTTACAACCTCAGAAGCGTTACACACTTACAGCACTGTGTGTATATTGATGCTTGTTGTTTTGAATAGCTGACAACAATAGAATGAGCTTGACTAATACTTGAGCTTGCAAATATTTGACTACACTGACATAATTCTATGACAGTATAGTCTATAAAACCTCCATGACGGTTATAATAGACTGTGTTTTTACAGAAGATGTTTTGGCATGTCAGGAGAAGCATTTGCGCAATTAATAACATGCTGTATTCAATTTAAGAGTTGGGTGTTTACACACCCATACTGCATGCTTGCTTACTGACGTATTTATTGGGACATTTCAGAGGATATGATTCATCATTCATTGTGAGAGTTTCATCTGTATTTTCCTGCTATGAAAAATCAAAACATCAAATACCAAAACAATACCAAAAACTGAGCATTACTCATTATTAGGCATCATAAAGTTAACTTTATGATGGAACAGTTAAATTGGATCAAACTAGATTGTAATAATGTACACGATTAAGTTAAGTTGTCACTGAGTGTACACTGGAAGTCATGAACAAAGGAATATTTTTTAAATCAAACCAGGACATAACACTCAGACTACTGTATTCTAAGAGACTGAAACTCTCTTAAACACTTTTTAAAATGACACAGAACATATCAATGATCAGGATTTTAATGATTGTAACTATACAAAGAGGCAACAGTGATTGTCTTTTACTATCATGAAACCCCATATCAGTCAAACCTTTGTGTCTGAATAATTGGGATTGAGTCCCTTTGCAACAAGATCTGACAAGAATATAACATGTGGTAATATCCTTTTTTATAAATATGACATAATGTTGCCACTCAGTGTTAGGGTCACTGTTAAGAAATAAAAACAAAACCTATTGAGAACTCAAACATATGGGTAAAAAGTTGTAGTAAGTATTTCGTAATTTTACAGGTAAATTTTTAAAGTATGGCAAAATATTTCATATGATAAATACTACTTCTCATAGTATTCAGATTTCAATTTCTTGCAAAGACAACTTAACCCTTTAAGTATAATAATATGATATAATATTTGTTCTCTTTTAAAATATGACAAGACAATTAGACAAAAAACAAGGCTTCCTCAAAATTTTAAAACTTTCAATTTGCAAAAGAAAAGGCCCTAATACTGTGCTATAAATTGATGATGAAAAATGGCATTGTTCTTTTTTTATTTTATTACTAAACTTGAGGTAAACAATCCAACATGTGAATGTAACAGAAAACCATATCTCTGGCTGCCAAATGGTTTGTTTAAACTATTTGCACCTGCCTTTATGGAAACAATTTCAGGTAACTTTGACAAAAATATGTCACAACACAAGTGCCATAACCTCCATGTTCTTAGGGGTTGATGAGAGCTGCTTAGAGAGTCACATTCCACTAAAAGCATCATTACTTCACCCCACATGTACCTGTGAGAATTAACTCTTCATTTTTCTACTGATGGTGATGTTTATGTCTTAATTGCCATGCTGCCATTTCATTATGTGAATATGCAAGACCATTATTGATTGTATCGCAGACTTTATCTGCAAAACAGTATAAATCTTGAGTGAATATTTACAGGCATATAAAGTAAAGGCTATCAGGGATTTTTTTCACATAATATTTATTCATTTATTCTACTTAAAAGCTCTTGGTGAGGCAGAAGAAAGGAGTTGAGCTGTGAATCCTTTTGGTTTTTGTCTTTACTTATATTGGTGAAGCAGCTTAATGTACATAGATGATAGCCTTTTTATATTAGCTATTTATTCTGTGTTGTTCTCTCTGAAGGACAGACAATAATTGACCGCTTAAATCTGTAGTGTGATTCAGAAAGTTTCTCTCTTCAATACCAACTTGATGCAACAAATTTCATGCTGTGCAGCATGTCTTTTTGACAAATTCCATAATATTTATTAATAATTCTTACATTTTTTACAGACTAATTTTTTTAGCAGTGAAACTTTCCAATTCTTTAACTTTACTGTATTCTCACTGCACAGAAAAGCACAGTATTCCAGTGTTTAATATGGAGTAGCAAGGATGCATTTAATTTATTTAGTGTCTTCAGTTTAAACTCAGGGAGAACCTTTTTCATCTAGTTTCTCCAAGGATGTAGATGTTTAGAATATTTTCTGTCTTGTGATGACTAAAGACCAAGGACATCAACTGACAAATGAGCCATGCACTGTTATGTGATTTTCTGCCACACAAAACAGAGTAGCAACAACTGTGGCAACCTATGATTTAGAGGAACCTTTCCAGTGTTGCCAGATGTATGATAATGATCATATTTGTACAATAATTTTAACAACTGTACAATATACAATCAATAATTAGAAAAAAAAGGCCAAATGTAAGATAATTTCGATAAACCCACAACAAAACCAGGGTTGGGATATGAGACCAACCAACATATCAGCATCTGACTGTAAAGCCTACAGCTATCAAGCTGAGCACCACTTGCTATTCGAATCAGTACCATGACCTGTTCGGGACTGCACACAGTTGCCATCTTGTTCAGACCTCAGACCCTCTGTTTTGTCAGAGTAGTATTGTGTATGGAACGTAGTTTTACCACTCAGTGTAGTATTCTGAAACCTGCTCAGATTGTTTCAGTATGTACGTCACTTTTTAGTATGCAAGCTGCTACAGGGAGAAACCAGCTTTATTTCTTAGTCTCATTCTTAAGTTTTTGCCTTATCTCTGATTATCTGGTTGCTAAAGGACATTGGGGGAAATAAGAAACTACTAAGTACATACTTGATGAACAAAGCAGGTTTGGGAATATTTTTGACTTATCTGAAAGTTAATTAAAGTTCCTCACAAAATTTAATTCACTTAACATCCGATTGCTATATAAAAGTTTACAAAAACCAAGGCTATTTAAGTCATCCAAATGGCTATTTGTAATTTTAATATACATTGACCTTTAATAGTGCTGTTCTGATGGAGACCAAAACTGGTATTCAGAGATGAAACAGCATTTTTTAAGTCAAAGTAAACATGACACTATATTTTTAAGTCATCTTAATGTTTTTATTGTACTTATCTGGTGTCTTTCCACATGTATTAATGTAATGCTCATGATGTTTCTGCATGATATGAGTAGAATAATAGATTAGCTTTTTTTTATGTAAAAAGTGACTAACAACTGCACCCACTGATTGCACAGCGCAAAGGATGCATAAAAGCATCTGCATTGATCATCACTTTGTGCTTGAAATCACCATAATGCTTACTATGCTTTTAGCCTAAGTCCCAGTGTTTTGTCTTGTTTCTTGTAGTTTGCTTCTCATATATGACCAAGACAGAACCTGTCTTGTGAAAAATCTATACAAGTCTACCTCAGGTGTGATTTTGGGCAGCTTTATACAGCATGTCCAAAAATGTTTTTATACGTATTGTAAATTTTTGTGTATTAAGCTGTATGTTTAAGTATTTATTACCTTGATTTTTTCAACTTCTTTTTGATGTTATGTATGTGACCTCAAAGAACTTATTCTGATTTTTTAATGACTTCTTGTTGTCTGTTGTTGCTGCCAATATAAAGAGAAATTCTGTACTTAAGACCAAAATAATGCTTCTGAATAAAGTCCAAGCCTTGCTTCTAGGAGAAAGACACACAAAAATGGGCAAATACAAAAATCTGATGTTTACTCACATGCTTTAAGCAACAGCATTGACTTATGAGAGCTGACGTGCCCATCAGTTTAGTCTTTTGGTGGTCTTTACTCCAATACCAATGCACATCCTTACAATAACTGTACAGACACAGAATGTTTGGTTTCAACATGCTAAAAGGAAGTTCGGGTATAAATTAATGCTGAACTATCTTGAATTGAGTTGAGTTCTTTCTCAAGTTCTTTTGCTGAAAGTTTTTTCCATGATTAAAAACTAACTTTGACACAGTCTACGAATGTGTTTATTTGGAGGACTATGGCATTAAGACATTCTGCCTTTCATGATATTGTGCCTGGCATCAGTCAAAGCTTTGGATTAAAATCATTCGATTTGCATTTAGATAAAACTACAGTAAAATGTTGAATGTCAAGCAAGAGTCATTTTGGAAGAACTCAGCAATCTCTTTTGCAGATTGCTGATTACAAGAACTGTGGTAAACCAAAAAAATAGTAGACAAAAATAGGGTTCAAGCCTTGCTTTGACTGACTGGAGCATCAGAATCATAACAAATGCTCGTACTACATAGTCATAGCCAATTACAAAAGAGTTGCAGGCCTTCAGACATAATTCAGTAACTGCAACCTTATCCTGAAAAACATCAGAGAAAGAAAATGTATTTATGTATTGAAAATGTAACACCCAGCAATGTGATTAAATGGAAATGTCAAATTCTAAACTTCAGAATGTCACTGCCGTTGCAATGGGATGCATAGCTTTTTTAAAGTGTGCATGTTAAAATGTCCATCTCCTATAGATGACAATGTGCTTTTAGACAGAGGGCAAAGGGTGTTCACATTTACTGGGAAAAAATAATAATAAAAAAAAAGAGACTGCCTTAAGCATGCCAGATTAGGGGAAGACAGGAAGTGCTGGGATTTTTCTTTTTCTTGAATAGAGTATGAGGTTGTTAGGTTTTGGGGGAAAAAAGTTACCAAGATAATTATCAAATGGTAGATGGACCTATTTGACTGTAAAAGTAGGAATGTGTGAAATAGCTTTTTGTGTTAATGCAGTTTGCCCTTCTATAAAAAAAAAGCCTGGCTTTAGCTAGCAGTGTGTCTACCAGTAATTATATCAGGACTTTGTTTTGTGCCATTAAACTTTTATGGTTATCTTACCTGAAACAATCATATTTAACACAAATGTGATCAATTCATTGCTGACAGGTAATTTAATTATTCTTTATGAAAACATGTAAAGAAGTCATGTGTTTTCTTTATTACTGACATGTTGATATGGTCACTGCAGCTTAGTTGTTCTATAAATGATAGTATTCATACATCAAGCTAAATATTATTTGATGGTTGTTTCGTTTGGTTAACATTTCTGATATTGACTGCATTAGTGTAAGGAATACAATACAATACAAATACAATTTCTGAATGTCTGCTTGTTAAGAAAATATTACTATGTCCATGAGTGTATGTCCTCATGTTCTCAACTTGTTCAAGGCTCTTAAATTGTCCTTAGCAAACGGGAGTTTATTTTGAAATGTGCAGGCGGAAGTCGTGTCATTTTTGGGCCACCTCTGCGTTGCACTGCACAGCAGCTGCACGCTCTCACGTCCAGTGTTTGACAAAACCTCCTTGGTTTGACTGTAGAACGTGTGCGGCGGTAATGGCTGCCAGGGAGAGTGAGGAAGACAACAAATGAACCCCTGAGAAACGATTTAAAGGTGAGACTGAGAGGATGACAACCTGCAGTACAACAAGTGCAGCTTTTTCTACATTTTGACTGTTGTCGTGTCTGCTGTGGCTACATGTCTACGGTAACTTGGCTTGCAGGTGTGAATGGCTGTATGTTGTGAGGAATCTGATTGAATTTCTCGATGGCACACGCACATACACACACAGGACAATAAACTGTCAATACCCGGTGCTTATCTTGTACGCCTCCTCCATGCCCCAATCCCGGTGAAATTTGAGAGCAGTAGATTGATTTTGGGTCTGAATTATATAAGATACAGGCAGACATACATGTCGATTGTACTGGCGAGAGCTGGACTCTTTGTTAGCTGGTGTTAACGTGATTAAGCTAACGTTAGCTAACCAACAACATCGTTAGCTGACGGTGGCCAGGCCACATAGCTGTTAGCCTGTTAGCCAATCAGGCAAGTGGATGTCTAATTAGCCCATTAGCATGCTGGCTATCATTCTTTCTGTCAGAGACTTTCGCTCTCGACTTACTGGAAACGTTTATAATCTAAGAATCTGACAGTGTCAAGTATATTACCATTAAAATAAAGTTTTGCGTTTTCTCCACTGAAGCAAGTACAGGCAGGTGTTGGAGTGACTGACAGTACGGTCAGTGACTAACTTAACGTAAGTTAGTCGTCTAGTTGTTTCGAGTTGCTAAGGTCAGCTCTTGTTTGTGGCTCTTGTAACTTGATGTTATGAGTAGTTTAAGTAAATAGTCTAAGTTGTGCTTGTTCTTATTGTTTCTCAAACAGAAATTTCAATAGTTTGGGTAATGGGTTAGCAGAATATCTGAATAATTGAGGACCTATTAGTCATTAATTGAGCCTAAATTCAATGTAGCCACAGGTGTATTTAATATAAGTCATCAAGTAAAGTGATGGTGAAAGAGTTAGTACGTTAATAAATGAGACAATCAGTTTAAAATTTATTATACTGCAGTTATCAAGTATAGATCCTAAAAAACGTGTGTGTGCGCAAATATATATATGTTTACCTGCATTACATGTTGAATTAAGCAGTTAATAAAATGACTGTGGGGTTAATTGACTGAAAATGATCATTAGTTGCAGCCATAATTTAAAGATGTCTGCCTCTTGATTTCTTTTTTACATTTGCTCTTCATGAAAGACTTTCATATCTTTATACAATAACTTAACTCATAGTTGAAAATGTGCCTAAAGACAAAATTAATCAGAGGTTGCAACCCTAATGCTTATTGTGGTCAGGCAATGAGACTGAGGTTATGATTTGACCTCTAGTAGGATATGCCTCTTTCACACTTCCCATTTTAAGTGTAAACTACTTTGCAGTGCTTACTTTCAGTTGTGTGGCAATTTCTGGGAAGCATCACATGTTGGTGTGACATGCGCATGTGCAGGGACATGCAGTCACGAACACCTCAACTAGGAAACATAATAAGCCTGTATCAAATACCAGTAAGTGAAACTTGGTGTCAGTTGAACATGTGAAGTGGTCAGCCTGGACATGCAGCACTCTAAAATATACTGATATTTGTTTTCGCAGATGTGGTCTGTAAAGTTCATTCTTTTGCTTTAGACATACCCATAGCTGCTATGTTTATAAATTGTGCCCTATCATTCTGTTGGGTAATAATTAGAAAAACAAGAAGGAATGCTGTTTTTTTCATTTAAAAAAAAGGAAAATCCATCTATCTATTACCATCTATTACCATCCATCTTTTGCCCCTGCATGCCAATGTAGTCGGCAGTATTGGATAGCAGAAGGGGATCTGTAAGGCCCAGCAACACCTGCACTAAATTAAATCAACTTTGTGATATAAATGAAAAAATAGATGAAAAAATTAACTGGACACGCATATTTTTTACTGGTCAAAATGAATAATTGCCTTTCTTTGCAGCATATGCATTTTTTCATTTGCTAATTTACTTCATAATATCAGCTTTATTCAAAAAAGAGGAAAGGATTGTAAAAATTCTTAAAATAAACTGATTTAAGTATTACTCTGCCTCAGATCATAACAAGGTCTCCTACAGTTTTATTGGCATTGTTTCGAAGCATGTATAAGATGCATACAGTATGCGTGTGTTTAGGGGCTAATATGGGTTTTTTTCCCTCAGATATTATGCAAAATGTTTTTATAAAATTTAAAAAAAAATAATATTTACAGATTGTTTATGTTCATTGCTTTGGGTATGTCCTTAAGATACCCTTTTTGTTTTGTAATCAGACACCCTAAAATTTACTTTTGAGAATAACTGAGTTAAATTTATCCAACAATTCAAATGAATTAAATATTGTTCAAGTAGGGGAAGAACAACTTCCTTCTTTAATGTTGTAAGCAACAAATATGGCCTTGTAGTGGTTGTAAAGTGTGAAAATCTAAATCAGCAAGTTACACTACTGCCCAGCTTTGGCCTGAGTGCAAACCATGCAGCCTTTCCTGCAGATTTTTCTCAGCAGCAGGAGCAAAAAGTTCTATAGACCTAATGGTGCCTGCATCAGAGCAGAGTTTTAAATGAACTTTATGAGGCTGGTGGAGGAAAATATCGTCTGGCATAGCAGATTTATGAATGCATATTGGTTTTGACCTAAAAGCCATGTCTTATTTAATTATTAAAAGTGCTGCAGTAAGATACTTCAAAAATGATCACACAGGTTCTTGGGGGAACTGTTGTCCAAGAATATGATTGAGTTTGCTGATAACCATCCAATACTTCAAGGATTTTTTATAGAACTTTTAAAATTTGCTTATGTAGAATTGGGAACAAGGATATTATTATGCTTCTAGCATCTATTTATAAAAATGCTGAAGTGAAAGGATAAGATAGGTGATAAAAGGTGTACACCCTTTTAATTTAACAGGATAATTTAAAAAAAAGAAACTCCTCTTTTGAAACAATATTTGTGGCTATTGGATGTAGATTTCTGAGTTTGGGAGGCGAAAAGGGGACACTATTATTCTCCAGTTTACTGTGTCCAAAACCATTCACTGAAGTCCTGATTCTAAATTAAGATGCATTGTCCATTAACAAGTCAACAGCATCAATTAATGAAGTGATTAATATGACAGCATCTTATTGTCTCCTGCCTGTATGTGAATAACAAAGAGGGTGTGGTGCTCCACTATGTCATTATCATGGGTAACTGCACACCCTGCAGTGGCAGTTCAAAGTAGAAGAGTCACAACAGAGAGCAAAATGAAAATAAATCAATTTTATCGGGTAGAAGACAAAGACCTATTCATTCAAAACAGTTCATCATCTGTTGTTTAGAGGTATTTTAGAACAAGTTACTTTATACAGGACAAAACCATATCCAAAGAGTGCATTAGGCTTCGCAGCAAAGCATCAAGTTGAAAATTTGCTTACTGACATGAAAAAAACACTAAAACTGATGTTGATGAATGCATTAATGCCATTAAAAATTATTATTATTTTGTTCTAACTCTATCCCCATTCTTGCTCATCTTTAACTCAGGAGTCCAGAACAGCAACACAGTGTATACACAGTATAAGAAAGTGCTCTGTTGTTTTAAATATGGAAACAATTTTTTTTTACGTTTTGCCTCTTAGAAATGCAAAGAAAATAAGAACCAGTCTTCTTGTGATGCAACGATGTGTACATTAGCACAATCTTGTGAATGAAAGCTGTGCTTTGCTCCTTAAAATGTCAAATAACAGTAAAAAATGTATTACTTTGATCTCAATTTTAATAAAATTAACTATTATTAATTTTGGCCATAACACAGGAGGTGGGAGTGGTCCTCTGGTGTGTTATTAACATTATGGTTCCAGTAATGGCTAACAGCCTGCTCTGCCCTTTACTCTCACTGATGTCATAGAAAGTTTACAGTATACTTCACTTTCATCTTAACATAGTCATTCTTTATTCAAAATCAAAGAACAATTGCAACTGCTATCTTTTTGTTGAAAAAATGAAAATCTTGAGAGTTTTGTAGTAAGTTGTGTTGGTGATGCACTGCTCCTGCAGTTGGGTCTGCTTTTTTTGTTTATTCCCAATCATGACATTAAATAACACTTAGAAACACAACAAACATTTTTACTCTGAATTACTTCTGAGAATTGGTCTTCAGAAGAGCCTTGGTTTTTTGCCATACAAAGCCTTTTAGATTTCAGATTCAATGGGGTGCCTTAAACACATTAAAAAAGATCCCTGTGTGTGTGAAACTCCCCCAGAGACAAACAGCAGAGGATGATGGAAGCATCATGTCATAAAAACACAGTTGAAAATTTAAGCATTGTTTTTTTATTCTGTTACTTTTAAGGTTCCTGCCATCAGTGTGGCAGATAACCTTCTGAGATTTAACACTGTTGGCTAAGTGGAAAATCTACTTTTAATTTGTGGAACCTGTGACTCATGCTGTTTTGGTTGTATGTCATGACTTGGCGAGTGATTGGTTTCCTGTTACTGTTCTGGTTGCTTCCATTAACTGCTGCTGGTAGGGTTGGGTATTAAACTATACTTTTAAGTACTGATTTATTTCAGTACTACTGAGTAAAGGCTTACTTCAAAAATTGACAAATTTTTGTATCTAAGAGTACATCAAAGAATTAGGAGTATATAGGCAGAGCTGGACTGTGTGACTACTGCAGCATATTCAAGTCACATTGAGTTGAGGCAATGGCAAATCAAAAGCAGTTTCATCATTGCAAAACTTAACACACACAACACTCCCTGCAATTTTCGTAATGATGAATACAGATTTGATCAGAGAAACATGTTGCGTGTACATAAACCGCTAGTATTAGCTCGCCTGTAGCCAGCTTAGAAGTAGTTGAACCCTCAACCCTTAGATCCTTGATAGTGAAACAGTAAGGCATTGTTAACTTCCATGACATATTTGTGTAACTAATTAGTCTGTTGGATAAGTTGTAAAAGGAGATAACGCTGCTCTTTTCACTATCTGTTGAGATGAGTTACGTAAATGTTTAGATTTATATCCGTTTTCTTTTTTGAGTATGTCCAAAAACTCCTCTTGAAATTAATAGTGCAAGAGCTGCATACAATATCCTGAAAAAATATGACTGTATGTCAGCACTGTGATAATGACCACAAAACTTTCAACTCTCAGAAAAGTTCGACATTCAGTTCTATATTATATACTTAAATTTTGAGTCTGTTTTGATGGCACATCATAAGCTGTAATTCCCCTTATACACACTTTTTTTCATCTTTTTGGTCAATGGAGCTAAGGGTGGCCAATCAGAATTTTGAGGTAGAGAAAGTATAGGCTGATACTGTTTACTGAACCGATCACAAGGTCTGTATAAAGAGGCCTTCTGTGACTATTTGTCATGTATGTGTGCGTGTGTGTGTGTTTGTATATAAGGGCTGTCAGTTGATTAAAATTTTTAATAGCGATTAATCTCATTAGTAGCCCGAGTTAACTCAAATTAACGCAAATTAATTGAAATTTTTTTACCCTGCTCTATATGTAATTTAACAAGATATTTATTGTGTTTCTTATACTCTAGGAAAAATTGAAGAGGACAGAATAATTCCTTTGTGGAAATATTCTGTTTTTATTTTCATTGAAACATTCCAAAACAATTACATACTTATACTGTCCAGATACTCTCTAATTATGTGGTATTTAAGACTGGACGTGGTAACTTAGTTCACATTTACAATAAATACAAATTACTTTTGTCCAGAGAACCATCGGGCAAAACTTTAAAGCTAAACTTCAAAGCTAAAAAAAATCCATTCTCTGTATCCATTTCTGCTTTGTAACCGTTTGCAATATTATTTTAGCGCCACTTCCTGAAAATACGGGAGCTGGCAAGGCACAGACCGTGCATGCGTTAATAGCGCATTAAAAAATTAGTGCCGTTAAAAGGAGTTTGAGTTAACACGTTATTTACGCATTAACTTCGTCAGCTCTGTATATACCCTTTTTACTTATTCCTAACAATATTGTGAGTATCAAAACTAGGAGAACTGAATTTGTTGTTTGTTTTTTATTTCATTATCATTTTTAGTTGTAAGTGACACAAAAAAAGGATAAAATATTTGGGGAAACGAACCTTAGCCTTTTGCAGAGCTGTGTGCAGCCCATTGATTCAACCATCCCCTCTCTTTCTTCATTCTATTTGTCTCTGTTAAACAAACACAACAGAGCAGTCTGTGAATACCCCTCTTGTTTGTGTGCACTCTGATTCAAAAGATGATCATGCCTGCAGTGTTGTCTGCTCCACTTGTGCTGTATCCAGGCAGTCAGTGTGTGGATGTTTGGGACAGGTAGCCGCTTGCTGTAGTTGTGGCAACTGTTGTGAGATATTACCAAAACAGAGTAGAGTTTCAAGTACATACAAAATTAATTAACTAGTCACTTATAATTTTGCCCCTGCACTGCAATTGGCAGCTAGAAAGAATTAATTTTGAAGTTCTGATCAATTGATTTTGGCATCAGTCAGGACAAGGGTAGGACA
>JAPZDZ010000008.1:19594392-19624877 GCA_029783805.1 Acanthurus tennentii | reverse complement strand
ATATTTACATAAGCTGCCAAACTTTTATAAATGTGCTAATGATAACTTATTGTGCTGAGTTTCATGTACTGTGATTTGTTTCACTGCAGGTGTCCGTGGTGGGCATCATCAGGGGATTTGCTCCCTTCGTGACAAACATCCAGTACTCTGTGGATGACATGACTGGCCCACCTTTAAATGTGAAGCAGTGGGTTAACACAGAGGCCAGTAGCATCAGCGCACTCTATTTAGAACTCCAACTGGAAAACAAATGTGCACTATTTTGGTAAATAAACAGTTTGAAATTCTGTCTCTTACAGGAATACACTGTGATGACATTCAGTCCTGGAACATATGTGAAGGTTATTGGAAGTCTTCGTAATTTCAATGTAAGTGATATTGAGACTTCTGTGATTGGCAATAAAGGTGAGTGGATTTTGTGACAATATCATTCATTTTTTTTTTTTTTTTAAATGTTGCATTAGGGCCAAAGGTCACTGCTAGCAATGGCCGTCCATTGTATCAGGGACCTGAATGAGATTACATCCCACATGATGGAGGTGGTACAAGCCCACATGCAGTTCTTTGGAAAGGTACTGGAGCTTGTAGGCATTTCGACCAGTAACAGAAACTCTAATCATTTTACCACTTTCATACTTCTAACTTGGCAAGTATTCAGTATTTCAACTGGAGACACATTTACTGAGCAGACTTCAGACTGAGATACAAAACTTTTCCACTGAAATCCAGAGCTTGACATACTAATATATGTCATACAGTCCAGGTCACTTCAAGTGCAGAGTTGTTGTGACAGCATGTGATGTTTTTTAAATGGCATGTTAATGTTGTTTTTCCAGGCATTCGATGTGAACATGAATACCACTGCTTCCTTGCTGTCTCAAAGAGTCCTTGGACACAGTGTTGGACATCCTAAAGGCATCTTACCGAATGGACTGTCCACTATCCAGGGTCAGGTTAGTGGGTTTACAGGGTCAAGTCATCTGAGTCATTCTGTCCTGTTTTTCTAGTAGTTGTATTTGGCCAAACTGTATGCCAAGATATTGAGCTATTCACTATAGGAACAGCAGGATGTTGCTGCCACCATGACGACAACAACAACAAAAAAATCAGTACATGACAAGTAACCGATGTGACGTTTGTTGGAAGGATACAATGCTGTTGACAAAATGAAAAATGTAACCCTTCATAAATTAAGTGAAATGCCTTTGACATCACCACAGGGATGGAAAGTAATGTACTGATGTTCTTGATAAGGTGTTGCATGTCATCAGGAAGTTCTCTATCCGTAATAACGGCATCACTTTACATGACCTGAAGATGCAGCTGAACTACCTCAGTATGCGGGACATCAGGTACTCAACCTCCTTGTACCTCTAATGTTGTTTGAACATATCTGTAAACTTTGGATGTAGGCCCTATATAGGCTATGTATATCATAGATCCATTCCATACTGGTCCTGTAACATGTTCGGTTGTGATGAGCTACTATCAATATTCCATCTTAGTCTTGCCAGTCCATATTCTGAATCTTTATTTTGTCTCTATTTTTTTTCTGATAGAACTTCTTTGACGATTCTGGTAAACAAAGGTCATGTCCTCTCTGTCGCTGATCATCATTTCAAGTCGGCAGGATGTTAGCAGGTCGCCAGGAGGCAACTGAAGAACAAGCCATCACAGGCCTGTGGTGATTACAGCTGATCAGGATATACAAGCTACACACTGAGTTGTTAAGAGTTTGGTTAGTTTAAGTTTTTTTATTTATGACAGACTTTAGCTGATTGCCTTGTCTGTCTTATTCTAAAGATACAAACACAATTACAGGGTTTCAAGTGCTTCTTTTCATGTAAAGAATTACTTTTTCTTACATGTTGCTCAGGCTTCTTTTGTTTTGATTTATCTTACTTTGTCTTTTGAATTCAGTTCCATGTAAATGTCATGATTGCTGTATCTAAAGAATTAAATAGACTGTTTTTCTTGCTCTCTGTTTGAAACGCTTTTCATTTACATCTACATGTTTGGTCCTCAGTTTATCCAGAATTCAAGACAGAAAACAAGCAGGTGAGGATAGCAGAACCATGTTAACCCTCACTGTTGACTGTCTGAGTGTGTGAACATGGCATGAGGTCAGCATGAGGTTAGCATGTTGGGTAGAACTCAGCAGCACCTGAATCATGGTTTAAACACAGTTACGACTGGCAAATCATGTGTGTTTATTGACAAGAAACCTCATCTAGCACAAACTGCTCTAGCTTGCACATGTTACATTCTCCTGAAATCAAGTGTAATACACTTCAGCATTTGCAAGAAGGACTTCTACACTTTTATAATGTACTGTTTTTGGGATAATGTCTTTACAAAGCGCAAACTGCATCCATTAAAGAAATACTGTCTTTCAATATCTTTATGGTTCTCCATGACATGTTAACGTTCTCTCCTGGGAGTGGTGATTTAATGCAAGTGTGGCGATTGACAAGACACACAGACGGTCAGTAGTTTCAAAAGGCTGGAACTGTCTTTTTTTTTTTTTTTTTACATGCAGTGTTCCTAATAATGGCTCATTTTCCGAATATGTTGGGATGAGCTGTTTATGTAACTCACACGTGCATCTCCAGAGACATGAATGAAAAGTAAACTGAGCTTAAATAGGTCATGGAAATGAGCTGCAAACAAAAATTGGCATATACAAGTCTTAGACTCCCAACAGCGGCCCATCATGTCAGTTATGGCAGTCAGGTTTAAAATGATTACACTAACAGATTGTTGCAGGGGCACCAGAAGCAAGAACAATTTATGTTAAGACTGCTGTTATTCTTGGGTGTCTTCAAATATCTAAACTGCCATTGTAGACCTGCTAAGCTGGCCTTAATGATGATCTCAGGTAACCATATTGGCAGTTTTGGATCCGTCTCTGTTAAATTTCTGTCATAGATGACAGAGGAGTTACAATCATGAGGCAAAACATTGCATAACAGATTTTCTTGATTGTTTGATTACCCTTTGCTGCCTCTAAAGTATTCAGACCTACAGTTGGAGAATTGAAGGCCTTCTAAACTGGCTTTTAAATACTCTGCAGCTAATTTATTGTAGAAATACATTTTTTTTTAAAATGGCAAGCAAAGTGGCTTTGTGGGCTGAGAACACCTAACTCCATTAAGCACTCCTCCTCCTTGCTGCATTTTGTTTTTGGGTGTGGCTTGTGTGAGAAATGATATTACGCAGTATAAACTGTTATGTAACATTGTAGCAAGGCCCGGCAGTCTGCTCTGAACCAGTCCGGGCAGTTTACAGGAACACTTTAATAGTGCAGAGAGGGAAGAAAGTTCCAGGAATCAATCAGCCCTGTCATTTGCATTCATATTAATAGTCCAGTGGCATGAAATACCAAGCAACCTGCCAATTCAAATGAAGAAGAACCTCAAACTGAAGCTGCATTTCAAACAGCAGTGTGACTCCTTTTCTTTTAGTATAACCCTGATTCCACAACCTTTTTCTGATCCATCTGCACAAGTTCTACTGTTGTGCTTCCATCTCTCTTTGTAAAACCTTTTAATCCTGTCTTCTTGATCCACAATCCAACATCTCCACATGTTTATTATATATTGCAATCTAACAAGCAGATTACATAAAAATCCCATACTGTTTTTCATTTTCAACACAAATGCTTTTGTACCTTTTCACATGCACAGATGAGTGCAACAGAATGCCTTCAGGAGAGAAATATCTTTAACGTGTACGGAGTGTAATCCTTTTGTAATTCACTGCGCACTGACCAAAACTGATAGAAAAATTCATATCTTGCCTTTTTTTTTCAGGTCTACATGTTAATAAGCTGTGAATCATTGTGGGATTACAAATGGAAACTTTAGTTTTTGTTGCCAGGGCAGAGAGAGATCCCTAAGGACTTCACCTGAATGTGATTAAAGAAGACAAACCGGTGGAGGTGAGCTCATTTATCTCCTGTTTATCAAACACTGCTGTGACCTGAATGACCTCAGCCACGATCTGAGCAACATAACATACAGAGGCGGAACGTGTGCTGTGTGCAGCGCAACTGAAACCATAAACAGTGTCTGATAGAATACTTCATTTACAGGTTTTACAAGAAACAACAGGACAAAAGAGTCCCTTTTATAGCAGCGGAAACCTACGTATTTACTGCAATTCCTACTATTTCTGTGATTGAGCGAAAGGGTGTTGGACATACATATGTATGTTTTCTATTCCGGTTCATACACACTTGAATGCACAGCATGTAATTCATGTCAAGTAAGAAAGCACACTATTTGCACTTGATCACTCACACTCTTGTTAAAAATAAAAATTTAGACAGATTTCTTCAAGCTACCAGTTCAGACTGTGTGGCACTTTAATAAATACATGTGTGAGTCACTTTCTGCTAAAGGTTGAATTATCGGTCTTTATAAGGGCTTAATGTGTGATCTTATGCCAGTATCTGATCTTCTGTTAATATACATTAGTTTCTCAAGTTATACGAAAGTTTTTCTTTTTTTTACAGGCACACCAATAAGAGAAATTAAGGGAAGATGAAACAATGATGTTGATATTTTTTTCAATGATATTTTATTTGATCTCTGCTATTTGTCTCTTTTTTATGTCCCACAGTTTAACACTCATAATGAAGAAACCAATGAAAATGGTCTTGGGATTGTGCATGGGATTTTTTTTTTTTTTTTCTGAGATGAATATGCCTGAAACCACACAAGCCTCAGCGGGTTACATGAGAATCCACCATGTCGTTCTGGGCATCTACACAAGTCCACATTCTTAGGGAAAAAAAATCCAGAACCACGTTAGCACCCCACCAGGGGAGCTAAAGACAGGAGAGGATGAAGAGCTGAAAACCCTGCTGGGACTGCCTGAAAAGGAGATGGAGAGATGTGCACGGATTCAATCTTTGTTTGCCGCTGTTGGTTCTCAGCAGGGTGTTAAAAAAGTATGGATTCAAAGAGAAATCCCTCTTTTCTTTGCAAAAACTTCTGAGTGTGAGCAGCGCCTAAAACTTCAGATACATTTGCGAAAGAAAAACTGCATTTCTTGGGATCTGACAAAGCTGAAGATTGACAGCTGTAGAGACATTAATATTTTATAGATTTTTCATGGTTTTTATTTTAGATAAAAGACAGTAGCCCCAGCAAAGCAGATCTGAAGCCCAACAACTCAGAACAAACAGTTTGGTTTTAAGAATCCTGATGTAATTCCAGGCTTTTATATAACCTGAATATCATTTTTGCCTTTATAGCTCATATATTCTTCCAAAACACATGGGATAAAATTCTCTGACCTCCTGGACCGATCTTGGCACAAAACCAGCAAAATCAACAACAGATCTATTTCCTTTCTGACCACTGAGAGGGGCAACCAGGATATCCAGAGGCCTATGAGATACGTGAGGAGTTCCTGTGTGTTCTCAACCTAAAGCGTCTACAAAATACAAGTTTAACCACACACACACACACACACACACACTACAAAACACTTAAAGATAAAACGATAGGTTATCTGATAGCCTGACCATGAAAAGCAGGTAACTATCAGTACATGATACCAAACAAAACAAATAAATAAATAATTAAAAAAATCCATACTTTGTATCCTAAAAGATGAACTCTATTTATTTTATCCCTTCCATAAAAAAACAATAATTGATTGAACAGATCCTCTTACTTAAGAAATAGACTTACTGTTGTATCTGTTGTCAATGAGCCTGTAAACCTCTCAGTTTGATGCCTCAGTAACCGGATTTAAATAGTAGCTGTCTTAATAAAGGTAAGTGTGAGTCTACCAGGTAAGTACTTGTCAGAAAACTCTCACTGGGCTTTCATTTATGTGTGTGGCATAAGAAAAAACTGTAAATACTCTGCCCATGTGTTTTAGCTTCCAGCTAGCTAATTATCCACTAACAATACTAAATTGGAACTACAGCTCCTGACTTTTCTTATATGACTGTAAAAAAATTGGATTATGTATGAGCAGTGAACCTTTGCAACAATGATACAATAAAAATACTACTCTAATAATTACTACACCTCTGCTGGACATTGCAAAACGGTTACTGTGACCTTGATAGTTTGATAGATTGAGATGTAAAAAAGGGAAATAAGTTTATGATAATAAAAAATGATAAATAATTTTATGAATTCATGTTAAGTTTTCTTCTCCCTTTAAATGACCTATGAAACCTGACATTTGAGGCTTTAACTGACATCTTTATTGCACACTGTAGCTACTGTAGATAAACTTCAGCTGTAGGCTTTTGTCTGAAAAGTTCTCATGTCCCGTTCTGTCTCATACATTCTGTATGAGTTATTCTTTGTGTGATTTATATTTGGTCAGTGGCTGATTTACTCATAAAAATAGGAAGGAAATGTCACAAGCCGGGAAAGGAGTAGTAGTCATACCTGTAATAGACTGTGACAAGGCCGTGAACTGCAGGTGAAGACTGACTTCAAAGAAACTCAATAAAGACACTCGTATTTGTGACAGTAAAATCAATGTTTTTTTTTCACTCCTTTTTCTATTTTTACACCAGTGACTTTCTAAGCAAGTGCCATTGTCAGATATTTATGAGACACTTGAGTGAGAGGGCTTTAATTGATATGACTGTTATTAGAATTCGTCTATGCTTGATATTTGTATAATAAACTATAATCCATACCTCTCACTTGGCTGTGTGTGAAATGATGTGGAGGAGGATTAGCAGGTCCCAGGAGAAATCTCCCACTGAGCTTACTTTACTTTCATGTATTCACTTTTGTCTGCATGCTGCTAATGGTCCCATCTACGGCTAAAAAAAAAAACCCTTGAGAGTGCTAATTAAGTGATTTTTTTTTTAACCAAACTGATTTTGATAGCATGTCTCCAGCACATGCAAAATGTGTCATTTTCCCCCCATGTTGATGAAAATATTCTCTGAAGATTTTAAGCACCTATCTGTTCTTTCCTTTTGAATTGTGTCCTGATCGGTGACAGATTCTGCTTTTGAAATGGCTCAGCTCATCTTTTCGCATGCCATATGAGGTTTTTTTTTAGTGCTTTATTTCTCACATTACTGCTGTTCTGTGCTCTTGTTACAGCCATTAATAATTGTCCCCACCACATAATGAAGTGTCTTAGTGCCTGACAATATGCTGCCTGCTGCTTAACAAGACTCCAGACACCCTTCAGCAGCAAGGCATGCAAGCTTAAAGTGATGTTGTTTTTCCACCAGAGGGCAACATGGGTACTGTAATCCACAAACACCCCCTATGTCTCCTTCACTCGGCACTCCTCTAGATGTAAATCACATTCTTTCTTTCCACCCAAATTAGTTTTGTGAAACCATATGCCATCGACAGTCTCCTATGGATATAGAAATGTCATTTAACATAATGGGAAATCCTCTCAGCAGAACTCATTTTTCAAACTGTGTGTCAGTAGTAAGAAATAATGCGAGGAAACAGGAAACTTAAGCTTTGCTTCAATTCAGGTTTCTTCCTTATGAGCGATTCCATGAAGTGTGCTACATTAATTGCATTTTCTTTTACAGTAAAAGCTACAATTTGTGTACATTTACTTAAATCTAACAGTTCACTGTGGCTGTAAATGAAGCAAACATTACATAGCTTCCACCTTTAGGGGTCTCTCAAGCTCTGTGCAGGCCCCGCTGTCTAGCCAGTGCAGATAAATGGCACCTCGTTAATCAAATCTGCATGAGTGCGCTCAGGTTGCCATGGCAATAATTATCAGAGCTGCCTAATTAACTTTCTCAATTGCTTAATGATATACGACCCTCTGAACTCCCTCATTTTTTTCTCTCTAATCCAAGTTGTTGTGTTTTTATTCCTCCATTTTCACTCCCCAGTGTTAACCCGTGACCGCCAAGATAATAGAAATTATGGAGAAATTAAATTCTGCACTACATCATTTCCTGTCGGCCCACACCAGGCCGTGCCTGGGCTGCAACCAACGGGGTGGTGTCAAAAATTCTCATGCAGCACCAGCGCACGCTACTGAATGCCGACGCATGTACCCGTCGTGTGTCTGGCCTGTACGGTGTGTGACTCGCATACTTTGTCTTCTGCGGCGACCTCGTGTGACAGCTGACTGAAGGTTGGGAGCAGCGGTCCTGTCGTCCCTGATCAGCCAGGCGAAACTCTAGAGATACACAGAGACAGGGGGAATCGTACCTGGTGACACCCACCCTGCCATCCCCTGTCACAACCAGCCTCCTGTACTGTCTCCTGCCTTTCTCTAAATCCTCCTGTCAGAGTGCGGCCCCCACACTGGCTGAGATCCACACCAAATGTTGTTCTCTGTAAGTTTCTTGTATCTTTTAGTCAAAAGTTTAGAAGTTGCACATGAAAAGCAATTGTATTGAACCTTCTCTGGACTTTTATCGAAAAGTTAAGTGCTGTCTGGTTCCTGTCAAGTTTTTGACTTTTCTTGTTGTGTTATGCTCTTTAAGAAGCTTGTGCAACCTTGTCATGAATAAACTAGAGGAATCACCAAGAGGAAATACTTAATTGCTCAATTTTTGACCAAATAATGCTCTGGGTCATGAGCTTCACACCACCATTTTGCTATCAGTATTTTAAACCCCTTATTTGTGGAATTAGACTCAGAAAAATCGGCCATCACTACCAAAATACAACTTTCATTTAACCATGGCCATAATAATTTCCTAAACTTGATAGCCTTCCAGCAATTAAGCATTAAACTTCTAAAAAAAAAAAAAGGTTTCATCAAAGAAATGTCAAAAAAGAATCCTAAAATGGCTGCAGCAGAAATATCTTGACTTTAACTCCTTAGAGCGTTTCCAAAAACTTTGGTTCCCACATTTCACATAATGCAAATAACATTTCTTGTTAGACCCTTCCTGTCTGATAAATGCCAATGTCTTTAAAACTCAACACCCCAAACTTTGACTTTTAAAGTTTTAAGCATGAGTACCAAGCACCATGACATAATTGGGGTCAAGATTTAAATCAAACATCAGCTTTTAGGTCAATAAGGACAATAAATTGCGTATGAAATGAAAATGACTGAAATGATGAATGAAATAAAGATTTTAGTAAGATCATGTGACCGGCTCAGGATCTCAAGAGCAAATGGTAAACTTGTTTCCTCAACCTTCAGTTCCACGGTCAAGAAAAACCACTGAACTTCATCCTAATGTGTCATTTAAGGTTGGACAACTTGTAGGTAGAGCCCCAGTTTGTTTGCTGTCATCCTCTCCGTGAACCCTGAGCAGTGACAGTCGCGCAGAGGCAATGTTGCACAAGGAAAAAATGGCCTTCCAGACCCGTGCCTGAATAGTGGGATCAGTGCTGGGTTAGCAGACCGCAAGGCCTGGAAGAGTTCATGTGATTAACTTTCTGCAACCACCCTCAGGAAGCTTTATAGGACTGGGTCAAATCAAGCTTTGGCAAAAAACCTTACAGCGTGGTTACCACCAATGTCTGCCATATGTCTGGCACCACCCGCTGACACAGTGTGATACCATTCCTCTTTTTATTTCCCACATAACCTAATTTTACAAAATCCTAACCTTCCCTCTTTGCCTTTGATCAGAAGTGCATTAATTGTACCTGATTGCTTTTGTTGCTTTAAAGCCAGTGGGGAAAAGTGGCAGGGGAAAGATTATCTTTGTAACACCTCTGCACTGCATCACTGTGTATTTTTTTTTCTCTCTTGTGAGTGGATTTCATGGTTGAGAGTGCAATTTGAAATAGGATTAACAGTAGGTGTCGGGTAGTGTTAGCTAAACCTCTTTATGTCAGGTACAGCGGAGAGAAGTCTGTCACTGCGTCTGCCTCAACCCTTTCACCACTGAACATTGCTTGAGGGGGATTCTTTAAATATTACTGAAACTGTATTTGTATTCATCAAAGAGCCGTGAGGCAGGCAGGTGCAACACAATGTTGTGGTTGCTACCTATAAAAAGCAGAAGAAAGTAAACATGTGTGTTGTATTAAACAATCTGAACATGTACTGCCAATATTGGATCAAAATGCAGCCTTTTTTTTCAGGCAGGGGGGAAAGAACTTAAATAAGTGCTTGGTGTCTTTTCTGTCTCAGTGCCTCGGTGACATTGGGAGGCCACATGGTTGGCTGCAGCCCAGACCCACAAAGAGGATGCATTCCTGGGATGGCCACTGGCAGTGTACGGGCTGAGATGCCCAACCCTCCGCTCCCACAATTTCCGCACACAGCAGCGAGTCCCTTTTGAAAACAACAGTTTCGGCAGTCTTATGTAACTGGGGTGGGTTGTAAAGAAAAGGGAGGGCTGGAGGGAGGGATTATGGACTGACAGAGAGAAAAAAAAGAAGGGAGGTTGTTTAAGGCTGATCATTGAAACAAAGTTTCATTGAGTACAGTAATTGACTTTCCCAAAGCCAGTGTATAACAAGGACGTAATTAACCCTTGTACTTAATTTAAAGGGTTTACATTCAGGGATGGACATTACTTCATTGGTCAGGTACTATATGAGTATAGGAGATGGTGTTAAGGACTCACCCCAGACAGAGTGAAGTCTTAACAAACTTCTAGGGTGTCTCCCTCACTTTACTTCAACTTTCTGCATAGTGGATAATGAAGAAGCACCTCCCAGTCTCTGGTTTAGCCTCAAATCAGCTGTCTCCATTGAGATCAATAACTTGGCTTTGGGTTAAATGTCTTTATGATCATCTTTGACAGGGAAATGTGCATCAGGGTTTGGAGACTAATATATGACAGGCAAGATCTGTACTTGTTTTCTATTATGTTGGGATTCGGGAATCCCCTCTCACATGCTTTACTGCTCAGAGGGGGAGTTTTGGTAAAATGCTGTTGTAAATAGTGATGTTGACAGCAGCCCCATCTGTGCACATGGTGACCAGTCATCCAAACAATCATGGAAGAGCTGCACAAATCGAGTTGCTATGGATGCATTCTGTAAAGTGATGCAGGAATGAGTCCTAAAAACTAGAAATGGGTTCTGATTGTTGAACTTCCTCTTATCTCAAAGTCGATGGGATGAGTGAATGAGATTTTTATTGGATGCTTCAAAGACAGTCTGTGGTTAGCACTCGCTTAAACCATTATGTTACGCAAAATACATCAGCAAAGACCCTCTTTTGAGTCCTGGATCTTTTGTTTCTTATCAGGCACATTTAATGCCATCATGCTGAACACTAATGTACTCACTGGACCTATTTAACAGCCTTCATGTGTTCATTCTAACGTTCTAACATACATCATATTTTTCCATCTTTCCAATTTATTAAGTTATAATGTGTATGTATAGTGTGTATATAAAGCTTAGTGGGGGTGATGTTGAAGTCAAGGGGTAGTTTTTTTTTAAAGCCTAATACATTTTTTTTACTTCTGATAATTCCATTTATGCTTCATAAATCATTTTGTTCATTTGTGAAGATTATCTTTTTGAACAAAACGTGTAAGTTTAAACTTGTTCACCAAAGGTGATTTCCTGCAATAATCCAAAATCCAATTAAAAAAGAACCCACTTGTTGTTAACAAGGTTAGGATTTATCTATCCTTGTGCAACACAGAGTTGCAAACACAAAACAAGAGTTTAAATATAATGAATATTGACAAAAAATGAAGAGATGTATGTTATTTACAAATGTAAATATAGACACAGACCTAAACATCTTGAAAGTAATTCTGTGCTTTTGGTTTATTAAATATTGTGTCTGTTTATATTTTTATTCTAAATAATTAACCTTTAATGAATTGTTTTTTTTTTCCAAGAAAAGCCTCAGGTCCAATCACCTTGACGAAGCTGCAGTGTCATGACAGATTTGTTTCCTTTGGGTTTCCATGAAGACATCTGTGTTCAATGGTCAAGACTCAGCTCTATGATTAACTGAAGTGAAACAGGTGAGTCAGAACCTCATGGAGCAACCATCTCTCTCTCTGTTTTGCCTCATTATAAGCATGGAAAAGCACATCCCAACTTTCCTGATTGAAGGCGTCAGTGGCAGCAGTTACTCAACAGTTGAAAGCCTCAGGGTTTCCCAAGGCAGGGAGTGGCATTCCCCTCCGCCAGTAAACACATCAATAATCCTGCAGGTTGACTGGCTGGCTCTGGATAAGACACGAGAAATGAGGGAGGAAGACCCATGGAGAAGAAGCAATTAGTGTTCACTCCAAGGTGTGAGAGGCCTTGGAATAGTTAGTGTTGTAGTGTTAAAAAAGGAGGGTAAAACTTGAGCCCCAGTTGGTGATCAGCCGTATGCTAGCAATTGCCAAGAGAAAAGAAAAAATCCTTAGTTTCCAAGAAAGGAAAGAATATATCCCTTTCATAAGCCTCTATTCATGTACAGCAATGTTCAGAACCTGGACACCACTTAAAATGCTGTTTCAATAAGTTTAAAGCAACATCAGACGTCATAGAAAATACAGGTCTTAGTCATCTTAAACAGTTTCTGTGAGTTTCATGTCTATGTGTCTAACACCAGCATGGCTTGGTGTGTGTTCAAGCCAGCTAAAGTCAAAAAAATGAAACAACACGCAGCCTGACTCTGTCAAAAGTATAAAAATATGCCTGCTAACAACTCCAAAGCTTCCCTTCTCATGCAATGTAGAAACAGAAATGTAAAAACAAGACATTGTGGTTTATGCATTTCACAACAAGTCTCAGTACCTAAATGACAAAGTAGGTCATGTTAAGTTCCTTACAAAACAACCCACATGAATGTTTACTGGTCTGCCGCCTCTACAGTTAAAGCTGACTTTATTGATTTTTTTGGTCACTTTGGGACAGTGGAACAGGATTAGAATTTGGATTGGCTACAAACGCAACAATGACATGTTGTCTGTCACTTCTAAAAAGTTGTGCTGAAAGTGGGAGAAAATCCTTGCTGGTTTCAGGATCCCGCAGACAGGAAGCAACATTACCATTCATTTGGAGTAGTGCTTCTAGCCACCTGAAGATAGTTAGTCTGGTCTTTGTCTGCCTACTGTTTTTGGTGCAGGTCAGGTGCTGTAAACAAGATTCTGTTTTTTTTAGCTTTTTTGCTGATAACAGCTGCCTGCTGCTTTAAGTGAGCTTAAAGCAAGCTGTGAGACGGAACCAAAATAGTAAAGTTACAGGTCGTAAAAACCCAAACAAAGAGCTGAAAGACGGTGGAACATTTGTAGAGCTGATGGGAACTGCAAAGTTTGGTGAGGCTCTTCTGTGGGTATGCATGATGAATGACACCTCTCATATAACAGAAGTTTCTGATCAATTCTTAATATAAAAAAGTTTAAATATTGCTGCTTGAACCTCTTTTAGTTAAGAAAAAGATTGTAAGTAATAGTCAAAAGAAAACAAAAGTTTAAAAGCATCATGCCTTGTTTCTACCCCGAATACTTCCCAAGAGGTTTTATGGCATTAAGACAATGTCAGGCTATGCTGCAGTCACTCTTTATTAGTGAAACCATGAGAAGCTGCTTGTCAGGGGAAACATAAACATAGGTTATTCAAGGATTTGAATAAGCAACCAAGGCTGTCATTTTTCTGGTGAAGAGCTCCAAACATGTGAATAAGATTGCTTTTCAACTTTGAAAGACATTTTTTATTTTACTGTTAATTGGGTTATATGCAAGAGGTTTTCCCTTTCTGTCTGTCTTTTTGCTGAGCTAGGTTAGAGCCAGACATGCAACTGATACTATTCCTCTCATCTAACTGTAAGCATGTTTCTCTAAATATTGAACTATTCCTTTCAATGCAACAGATTAATGCCATCCTAAAGCATTTGTCAATAGATTTTTGGCATGGCAAGGTATTTACCTTCTACTACATCCCTTTGTTTGGTCATCAGTGGACTTGAAGATAAACGGAAAGGCAGTTTGAGGGAGGTGGCAGTGAAAGTCAATATGCACATCATCAATATTTGATGCTGAGACAATGGATATACATGAATCTGACACAAATCCATTTGGCAGAATCAGTTAATCTGACAAATACTTGCTAGAAATGAAACACTGATGTAAAAATATGTTTCTTTCAAGAACTAATGCTCCAGGCTCTTCTTGTAGTCACTTCATATTTTGCACAAACAGCCACAGTATCTTTGACAAATCCACTCGCCCTGTGTGTAACCATGTAATTCTCCGTCTGCCTCATGTCGTGTCCAGCCGTGTGACTCATGTTTCTCATGTTTACGCTGTGGCGGTACATCACCTAGCTATGACGATGAGGACTTTGCTGTAAGCCACAGCTGGACACCCTATATCCACCCTGCTGGCACAGCATCAGTGTTTTCATTCCATATGGTAAGAGTCACACCACATTCCTGTTACAACTTCTCTGCGGCGCGTAAAAATCTCCTCTCAAAACCGCAGAGCCATGTGTTTTTAATTTTCTCTCTGTTTGTTCCCATTTACAGCATCTCTCTTCTCTTTTTCTTTTGCTCTCTCTCTCCCTCTCTCACACACACACCCACATACACACAAGCACACACAAACACTGATCGCTCGCTCTCTTCATGTTGATAGGTCTATTTAGTCCTCATGAAAGCATTCCATTTAGGTGCATTTGAGGTTATGGTTGTCACTGACAACCGGCTGTCAGAGAGTGGCAGCCTCTATCAGTGTTGGGGGTTTCCAAAGGAGCTTACACCACACAGAGCAGCTATTGATGGAGCCCGTTTTATTGACTCAGGCCCACCAAAGGCAATAGTGTGTGACAAAGACAGCAGAAGGAGTTGGTAGTTTGATTCCTTGACCCCATAAACGGAAAGAATCATCCTATCTGATACTCAGTCTTATTTGATTTTATAATAGTTAATTTTTTGAAGGTGGTTTCAACAGCAAAAACTGATTTGATTAAAGGGGAAACAAATGACCAAAAAGAAATGTAAGTTATTTGCATAAAAATAATACAAAGTCATAAAGCAGGTAAGATTTTGACAATGACAACATTTTGATAGTAAAAATGTGAACACAAAACATCTGCAGAGCAGAAAGCAGAACTTTTCAGCCCATTTCCACTGCAGCAACTTTTTTGGACACCTTGGGAACCATTTTAGAAGCTTTAGTTGAAACCAAAGGAACTACAGACTAAATGAAGTTCCACACTCATAGTTTCTTGTACCAAAATAGTCTTTGCCCTGGTGTGCTACCATCTGATGACCAGTGATCAGGGTGGAGAATTTAATGTTCGCCTGTGGCCAAACCCAGACCTGTAAACTGCAATGGAACTGACATGAAGTCCTTGTGTTACCTGTCTACTTGTTTGTTTGTTTGTTTGTTTATTTATTTATTTATATATTTATTTATATGTTTTCAAGTGAGAAAAAGTCAGGAGTTTCAGCAACGTGCAGGATTTTGCATTTTATACATAAAATGTTGCCAATTACAAGATTCATAAGCTCATTAAGTCACTATTTTTGTGACTAAATATGTGTGAATTTGACTTCTTGTAGGCCAAGAAAGTTAGAAACAAATAAAAGTTTTTCTCCCAGAAATGTTTCCATGGACCCTCGAAACCTTTTCAAGAATTCAAGACCTTATTTGCCCTTCGACTAGAAGAATCAGGTCTCAGTTCGGCTTCGCAACCATAGTTCCTAGTGCCAGAAAACTAATTTCACTGCTAATGCAGAGAGTATTTTTGGCTTCATGTAAAGGTGTGAATTGCATAGCTGTCACGTCTGACTTTCACATAGAAAACTAGAGTCTCATCACCAACCTGCATTAACATTTACTTACATGTACTTAATGCTAAAACAGTTAAACAGCAATTTGGTTAGCATTAAGCAACACTGCTTGGTTTGATAAGTTAAAGGTCAAAGACTTTTGCTCTCACAAGGACTCAAATCCCAGTCATCTGGCTGAAAAACTTGTGTGTGACCAACCACTTTACCACTATCTACACTCCTTAAGGGGTGTTTTGCTGTTTTGTGTGAAATTGTTGCTGTCAGCCCCAAAATTTTTAGCAGCTGCGTTTACATCGCAGTAATAAAGGAGCTTGGTGTATCACACACAGATACTAAAAAGGGCAGCTTGATCTATCACTGAACTTGATCAAAAGATTTTTAGTTTCATAGTCCTCATTATACCTTAACCACAGTGTATTTACCATAACCTAAGGCTGTTCAAGGGTTAGGGTAAGCAAACCTACATTGTCATGTGTAGATATTATAGGGAGAAATATATTTTAAAACAATGATACTGGGTGTAATAAACAAAAATAACTGAAAATAATTAAAACAGATAAAACATTACAATGTTTTACATATTGAAGGCAGCATGTTGGCTCAGAGGACAGTCCTGTCTCCTCACAAAAGAAGCTGTGGGTTTGATTTAGGGCTTTTCTGTGTGGAGTTTGCATGTTCTCCCCACACTCACATGGGTTTCCTCTGGGTGCTCTGGTTTCTCCACCTCCAAAAACACATACTTATGGGTAAATGTCACTGACCTTGACCTCAGCACTGGCTCAGAGCCGGACTTGGTCCCTGGTGGTGTATGACGGCTTCCCACTGCTCCTCATTGATTGATTAAACACAGAGAACCAGTTTTACTGTGTTGTGCTCAGTGTTATTGCATGTAATAAACCACAGAATTCTTGTAATTTTTAATATTGTAATTACATGTTATAGATGTGTTTATATTTGACAAACAAAATGATAAACAAATATCTAGGTTTCATTATGTCTACCCCTGAGTCATTTAAGTATGTAGAGAGCTTGAAACATTTACACTTTGCAGAGAGATTTAAAAAGTAAATGGGAAAATTACATACGAAAAAGGAAACTAAAAACAAAGTAAGAAAATAAAAATAATAATAATAATAAAATTTGCCACTTCCTCTTGTTGGTGGGTGTGTGTTTGGAGAGCTCCTGACCTCAGTATTGCTAAAACTGAGGCTTTGGCAGAAAGTTTTATTTGCTTATAGGCTTTGTGGATTTACCCCTATTATATGCAGCTTTACAAGGTGTCTTGGATTACTACATTAGAAAACACATAAATGTTGACCAAAGGTCATAATGAATTAAAAACACTATAAATCAAGACTGTTTTCTATGTAAGGATCAATTTATAAAAAGTATATGCTATTGCCCCTGGCATTCCTTTAAACATTAAAACATATTTAAAGTGTCCAGTTTCTTAAAAGAGGCTTAGATTTATTACATCCACAATCTATTGGTTATTATGTTATTGAAAAACAAAGAAAAAAAAGTAAACATTTATTTTTTAATCAGCAGTGGGCTTAACTAAAATGCAGCTCATAGTGATTGCACAAAATAGGATTTAAACACAATAAACTGCAACTATGAGACTGAATCTGTTTGTATGTTGTTAAAGGACTGCTTTTAAAATGGTATTGTTGGGAATAAAACCCCCACCACTCACACACATACACACACTCCTCCTCCTCCTCTGGAAACCTGTTCTGGAGGGAGTGTCTTGATTCAGGCGGCGTCCAATTATATGGAAGCAGCACTTATTCCACTTTATTCCAGGCTACAGTTAAGTGGCTTGAAGCCTTCAGAGACACACAGAGACACACAGGCTTGTAGTATAAAGCAGAGCAATAGGCAGAGAGACGGTACCCATGTGACATGTGAACGCAAAGCTAAAAGACAAAGGTAGAAATATCTACTATAGCAAGTGAGGCGTCTGGCGGCGTGCAGAGGAGACACAGAGGATGCTCCAAATCAAATCCATGAGGGCTTCTCTTTCTCGTCTGGAAATTCACGGCTTCATATAAATGATTCATGAGAGTCTGTTTCTATTTCTAAGGGAGTAATTGCGCTCGCAGTGAGTTTCAGCTTAAGCCGGTCACCAACCAATCTGCAAAAAGACGGTAGTTAAAGGTGGGATGAGAGCGCGGAGAAAATCATAAAGTCAGTAAATTTTGGGGGGGAGTTTGATAAGCGTTCCTTTTAACCTGCACTGGAGCTCATCTGTCAAAAGGATCAACTGTTGCTGCAGCCGGAGCGAGCACACACAGACATTCTCCAAGTGTGTCTGGCTTTCATAATGGATGTTTGACCGTCACTTGGTCCTGCATGCAGCCACACAGCCGGTGTTGGGCAATTAACATGGAAGAGAGACTGATACTGTTGTTGATGCCTCGCATACACCTTCATCTGTCCTGATGTGATGCCACATTGTTGCGCTGAGGAGAATGATAATATCCCACACGACTACCGGCTTTTTCATTGATCATCTCTGTGTGTGAAACAATACAAATTCATTCTTTTTTCTTTGTACAAGGGACAATTTGGGCATTTTAACTCACTGGCAGACGTCAAAATTGACAGGCTTTTTGTTATAGTGACCTTGCCCGGTTTTGACATCTATTCAGCGGGAGATCATCATGCTGATGATGATGAAGAACAGCGGCATGGATGCGCATCAGGTTGATATCGATTCGGAATTTGAGCCTCACAGTCGGTCGCGGTCGTGCACCTGGCCGCTGCCGTGTCCGGAGGATTTCCCCGGGGGAGAAGAGGCAAGCCGAGGTCTGGCCCTGGCATCGGTCAAAGTGGAGCAGTACAACGTGCCCGCATGCCGGGCCGAGAGAAAAGGTGGCGCACCGGCGGAGATCAAACATCCAGCCGGCGCCCCGGCCCCGGTCGTGGCCGCTCCAGCCTGCATGTCCGGGGCTGCGCTCGACGTGGCCGGACAGCTGCGAAAAGCCAAGTCCTCCCGGCGGAACGCGTGGGGAAACCTGTCTTATGCAGACCTCATTACCCGTGCCATCGAGAGCGCCCCGGAGAAGAGGCTCACCCTGTCCCAAATTTATGACTGGATGGTTCGCTTTGTTCCTTATTTCAAGGATAAAGGCGACAGCAACAGTTCAGCCGGATGGAAGGTAGGCCACATAAAAGAATTTTCTGACACCACATGGTGAAGGTTTTAGTGGAAGAAGCTGCACTATATTTATTCTTAGTCTGTGTCTGCAGCATAACTCATTTTCTGCATATTTGAAAGCCACATAATTGACCCCTGGTTCCAGCAATTTATGTCGGTGGCGTGACCCTGTGTCACTCCGCGCTACAGTGTGTGGAAAGGGGCGGTAAGCATGGTTAGGTTCACTGGGTTCATCATAGCCACACGGAGCCAAGTCCCCCCTCTTCATGGGTCCCTTTGGATAGGCAACTCTTACGCGCTGTGACGCATTGGTTAAGGGTCTCGTTCCAAGCCTGTACTCCTCTGCGTTATCGGGTCACACCGGGGACAAAGTGTGTCTCCGGTCCGATTTGGAGCGTTACCCGTGCAGCCAGTTGGTAACTCGGGGTAAACCGTTTGGGGCCACCCCGCCCCTTCAGCTATCCAGTGCGCGCACGTTGAATTACGCACAGGCTGTGCGAAAGCATGGCACAAGGCAAGGGGGTTTAAAAGGACAATAACAAGAGATGATGACATGGGGTGTCACAGCAAACAGAACCACAGATTATCCCTTAAATTCAAATTAATATGAGGTTAATCTAATAGATTGGTTGCCGTAATCTACTTAAGTTTACCACCCATTCTGTGTGAGGATTAATGGTCTTTTGTTTTCAAAGCCCTATGCTGTGGCTTACCCTCATCCTGTCCTTTGTGTTTGACAAAGTTTTGCCTCTTCGTGCCACTTATTTTTGAATTTCAAACTGTTTAAAGAAGAATAATGTCTCATCCGCGCTCCTGAATAAAACTGCAGCTAAAATAATTCTAAATGAATGTACACCGTGTTCCCACAGCTTGTAAATATGGAATCATGGCATTAGAGGTTAATATAAATACATCAGTCAAGATCATTAATACTACACACAGATGTAAGTCTTAAGCAAACACAAGTAAATGACATTTAAATCAGAGGTTTTAGAAAAGGAAAAAATAAAAAAGGTCATAATTTGAAATTTAATTTACTGCCTCACCTGTTTTCTTTAAAGGGCTTTTGTCTGTGGTGGGAGTTTCAGCAAAGGCCTTAAGGGTCAACATTGCAATTCATGGGAATTTGTAAGATGCTGGACACACACTGTTAACTCTAACAGAACAGGGGAGTAGTCTCAATAACTCCCTTCTTGTTAAACTTGACAGAAGGCTTTCACTGCTTTGCTGGCGTTGATATTTTCAGAAGCATGAAAAAGAGATACATCATTTGACAGGATTACAATCTTAGAGATGGCCCAGAAGCATATTCACAGGGTCATTCTGGTCATTTGTTTGTTTCTTCCATAAAGTTGGTGAACTCACAATACACATATCAAAAGACAAAAAATAAAAAAAATAAAAAACTGAAGCAGAAGAGGCCGAGATATCTCAAATTCTGGTTCCTAGTACATGTTCAAGCTCCAGAAACACTTTGTCCTAAAATTCCATAATAGAGCATCTTTTGTTAGACCCTATCTGCTCACCTCTTCCAGACCTCTACACTGTAAGTTTCGTAAAACAGGCTTCCCCTAAAATCTTAAAGTCTCAAACCCAAGTTGCCCTGAATGCATCACTGGTTCTTTCAGTGCTTTTGAAGTTGTGGTGTGTTTTGCTTTTCTGACTTTACTGACACGGCCTGTCGATAGAAGAAATACAGAGAGAGGGGAGGCATAAGTTGCAGTGGGATTAACAGACATTTCACACCATCTGTGTGGTTGACATTGAGTTGATCCAAAATCCTCTATCTGCTTCTGCTGTCATGTTGTCATATCTTTACAGCGCTTTTTGATAAGTTCCATTGTCTCCCTTCTTTTTGTCCCTTTCACACACAAGATTTTTTCAGCGCTTTCCACTTCTCCAACATCTCATTTGGCTCTAAACCAAACTCCAATTGAGCAGCATTAAATTGTGGATTAATCTCAATAAAATCACCATTTGATTTAGGTTTGAGTGGAGCTGCAACAACCGCTGTCCAATCTTTATGGTATGGGGGTTTTAAAATTGGATTTAAAGCAGGGCTTAATTCCCGGCGTCTTGTTTGTGCTGCCCGGGGTTGCCCAGCGTGAGACTTGCTCTTGTTCCAGCTTTGCATGAAGATTTTGATTGGCTGGTCTGGCAAGCGTGCTGATTGGTGGAGAGAGGGTCCAAGTTGAGCAAAACAACTTGATTCAATCATAATAACACTCCTCAACAACACAAAAGCAGAAAGACACACGCATGCACGCACATGTTGGACTGTAACAGTTGGCAGAGGTTTTAATGAGATTTGAAAACCTGGAGGTACAGAATCGCTCGCAAGCACACACACACATTCACACACACACACACTTGTGTACAATATGTAGACACTCTGAACATTCCTGTATGTTTCTGCTTAGATTAAACCCTACTTGGGGAGGGTTGGTGGGTGGGTGGGTGGGGATGTACAGTATATGGATGGATGGCTGGATGGGGTGAGTGGGAGGGAAATAAGATCCAGTCAGAGACTTGCTATTAAAAGCAGTCTTTAAGAGCTGTTGTGTAATCCTGTCTGAGAGCTGCTGCTCAATTCAGCCGCTGGGCTCTTTGTCTTCATCTGGGCCGGCAGCTTCTCCTGCCTCTTAATACCACACACACGCACACACACATACTGTACTCACACACTGTTGAGGTGTCACTCACTTGTTTAAGTGTCAAGCGCTAAGGCTACGGCGTCATATTGGATTTCTCACACACGTTCACATGCTTCTTGTATCTAGTGGTGGTGTGCGCATTTCTTTGGTTGTGGTCTCTCTCTCTCTCCCTCTCTCTCACACACACAAACACAGTGTTGCTCAAGCATCTGGCAAGTTACCATGATGTGTATGTATGGATTTCTCTGGCTGTGGTTCGGTAATTGCGGTCAAGTGTTTGGGTCATGTTTGTTATTGCATCTGAGGTGGGAGGCTGTGTTTGGTCATATGAAGTGAGTTCAGTTTTGTAGGCGGTCATGGTCGTGGCGGTGGTGGTGATGCGGGGGTCCGCGCTCACACACACACACACACACACGCTGTTATGTTCTTTTCACAAGTGGCTCTGCGTGGGAATGGATGTGCTGAGCTGTGGCCTGTCTGCAGGCTGTACTGTACGCAGGTAGGAGCTCACTGACTCTACCTGAGGGCTTCACAGAGCAGCACGTTAAAGGCATGTCGTGGGTGTATGACTGTTGTAATCGGATATAATGAGCACGCGGCAAACAAGCAGCAAAACACGAGGATCAATTTTGCATTTTTATAAAATGATTCATTCTGGTGTCCAGCTTAACACACTGTTTTTAGCTTAAATACACCTCCTTCACAGTTTTAATGTGTTAAAAAGTGACAACCCCCCCCCAAAAAATGTATTCAGTGTTTGGTCACTATAACTTAAAATAATTTTGTCCATTTAAAGTAAAACACTCCAAAGAAAAAAAAACACAGCAATTAGCAGCATACAGCACTAAGAAATAATAAATATTTGTACTAAGGATTTTTAGCAAGGTATGTAACTGCCTGTGAATGCACAGTTTTTGGATGTTTAAAGCTTCATATCAACACAGACTTCTATCAAATAATACATTATCCCTGTACAGCTGTATTTAGGAGAGTTCTGCTACATGACCCCTCGTCTTCTGACAGTTTTTATTTTAAGGTTCAGTCTGGTTTTGTTGATTTTTTAAACGTAATTTATTAAGAAAGTTCTCTTTCTCTCTCTGACTGTGTCATGGTGTGCGTCTGGAGGCCATGTGTTGCATGTAGATTCCAGATGCAACATCCAAATTCCAAATTGGGAAGACGGTAAGGGACAGAACATTTTTCAAAATCACTTCCTTCTTCACTTCTTCACTACAACTTGTGTAATTGACACAACATGTTTAACTCTATAGTGAGCTGCAAGTGATATTTTTGAAACTTATGAATCATTACCACCGACAGCTGTAGAGTCGCATGACTAATTTTTGCATCTATAAAATGCGACTCATTGCATTGTGGGACTGTAAGCAGAAGTAGCATACATGCCATGGAGACTACTTTCACAGGTTTTTTTTTTTAAATGCAGTATAGAATGTCAATCATAAGTCAACACTCAACGAAAATTATGGGGAGTAAATGTCATGTGCTATTTAGTAAACTGGGGGTGGTATGAGACATCGCTTTTCATTAGCCTGGCAATTAAATAAAGAAGAAATAAAGCTTAAGGTATAGATCATATTAGAATCTGCTTCAAATCTGTGCTAAACCTATAGAAACATGCAGAGGAGAATAAATGTTAGTGAAGTAAATAAATAAGTACAGTGTCAACTTGGGAACAACAGATTTATTAATTAGCTTTGTTGAGGTGCAACCAGTTTATTCCACTTTTTATGACACAAGTCAGTCAGTCAGTCAAGAGTATAGAAAATCAGACTCCTGAAAGGAGTTGGAGGTTAAAAAGAATTTTGATTGCTTCTTATTTAGCTGTAAATATTTAATGTTGTATGAAAAAATGTAGGATTTAAGACCGGTTCTTCAGGGGCTTTAAAGCAAAACTTCAAGAACACACCAGATTAAAGTTTAATGATGATCCATAGGCGATGAATCAAAACTTAACCGATATTAACTGGTTGTGGGAGATTATTTTTGAGACATTTTTGTTCACATCAGTTTATGAATGGAGGACATTTTACATAAAGAAATGATTTTTTTCACCTTCAAATCTATTTAAGAAAGTGAACAGGTTATGTTGTAGAGGCAGAAAAACCCTGTTTGATTGCAATTTTCAAGATATTTGTCAGCTCTAAAAATAGTCGGACTGACTTTAGGTTGGTTTACCTTCTTTTATATCCCTGATTACTAGGAGCTAAAAAGGATCTTTACCACTAATATGCTTCTAATCTGCTTGTAATGCATTCCAATGCACTTCACGTAAAGTATTACCGCCCACGCTGATGGCCATCACCTTGTTCTGCCGAGATTCCACTTGCAGAAGATAGAGACAGAGAATAAGGTGTGCAGCACAGAGAGAAATGAAGAGAAAGAAGAGAGGAGGCAAGGAGACATTTTGAAGAACAAGGTATTATTTGTCTTGCCAATAAAATCTTTTTTGAATTGGACTCAGAATTGAGTGGGAGAGGGAGAGAGGCGGAAAGAGAAAAGATAGAGCGAGTGCGAGAGTGGTGGCGGTGGCCCCTGCTGCTGAGCACATTGATAGCAGCCTTAATGCCTGTGATGCTCCAGTGCCAGTCGAGACAGAGGGGAATTGGTTGGAGATGGTAGAACAGGCTTAGAGGGTTCCCTGTGCCAGCCGGCCTGGCGCTGGCTCAACAGAAAGCCCTCTGCACTGCTACACAGTTATTGTTATTATCACAAAGGCCCAGCAGAAGGAGAGGCAGCTCTCGAGTTGGCGGGCTTGGCGCTGGGTTAACCGGGGGCGGGGAATGGGAAGAAGAATTTGGAAGGCGAATGGGGGTTGGTTGTTGAATCTGAGACTATGGTTAAAACTCATCTGATCAGTCCTGTGAATGGAGAGAAAACAGTTGGGCAGAGTCGTTAAGGGCTTGAATGAAAAGGAGGCCATGCGGAGATGGACAGATTTTGATCTGAGAGGATCAGTTGCCTTGTCAGTTGATGCCGAGCTACAAAAGGCATTAGAATAGAACGCGGGCACATATCACTTCAGTCTGGAAAAGGGCTAGGATATAAACAAGGGATGCACCGGCAGTGGAGGCGGGGTGTTCACTGCTTAAATGAGTCATAGTGGTTGGAATAGAACATAATATTCTCTCCGTCGGCCCTCACACTTCAATCAGTTGGAATAAATCAGCTGGAATAAAATGTTGAGAAACACTCTACAGACACAAATTCCAGAGAGAAACCCGAGTCCAGACGCACAACAGTCAGTCAAGCAGGCGGATCTTGGGAATCGTGCCTGGTGGTGTGTCGTAAAATGTCGGCCCAGCACATATTCTCTCTGTGTTGTCTACCAGACCTCAGGGCTTGAAAATGTTTTGGTGTCTGGCTTGGAGGATGAGTGAAAACACTATTCAATAAGCATTCAGTCCTCTGTCCCCTCTGTCAGACTGTGAAAGAAAAGGTTAACACTTAATATTGGTTACTGCTAACAAGATGACCAAATCACAGGCTTAAATCGACTTTACCAAATTTCTACAAACCTTTTTTTTTTTTTTTTTAATCTTTTTATGTAAAAATGAGACTGTAAAGATTTTAGTTTTTTTGCCTAATTACAAATTTTGTATAATTAAGAATGGTCATGACCATTTTCTACTCTGCATTTTTTTACCATTTTTTTTTATTGCTTTGATGCGTTTTTCTCAACTTCTCAGGCAGCCATTTATTTTCATACAATAAGAAAATAAATGGTTTAATCTAGTAGCCATTCCCTACATCATACTGTTATATTGGAGGAATTTTAGTCGTATTTTTTTTTTTACTGCTTTAAACAGTGATCATTTCCCATATGACGCAAAACATCTCCTACTAAAAGTTGCTTCAGTTGTGCAGTCCATCACAATGGTCTTTGACTCTGCATTCAATTTTCAAGTTGCAAAGTTATTTTAATCATGTGGGGTAAAGTGCGCGGGTTTTAAGTCAGTCTGCGCTTTAATTTTATTGCCAATAATAATGACTCAAAAAATATAGCTTATTCTAAAAACTCAAAGGTAAACAATTGATAATGAATACACAGTTTATCTTAGTAAATTCACAAACAGCCGATGTAACCTCATCCCGAACTAATTAGAATTTTGAATAGAGAAATGGCTCTAATGAAGATTTGAAGGTTAGTTATGCTCCATAAGCCTTGTTTTAACAACTACCATACTGTATGGAAATGATGAGAAACCAATGGCTGCTTGAGCAAAATGACACACATCCAGAATTTATAAAACAGGACAGTGTGGCTGCTTGTAAAGTAGTACTTAACATTTCAAGAGGGCCTTAAAAGTTGTACATCACATTACGAGATATTTTTGAAGTACAATCATCCTAACAATCCTAATCCATCTATTCACAGCAGCACCAAACTGATTTTAATCCCTCTGGAATCATGGAAAAATGTCACATTGTAATCATGCATCTGAAATTACACTAAATTTTAATGTGATTAATGACACGGTGGCTTCATAAAGTATTCAACCCCTGACTTTCTGAATATTGTTCTCATTACACTGTGCACCAATTTTAATAAATCATCATGCACTCAGTGTGTTTATTTATAATGGGCTTTTGATGCCTTATAATGCCTTATGAGCACCACTTCGAGTAATGTGTGGCCCTGATTTTTAGTGCAAATGGGATTAGTTTTTGAGTTCCTGCACATGCTAAAATGGTTTTGATAGAGGTTTGTATGGATCTGAAGATTCTGTGTGTATATATTTATGTGTGTGTGTGTGTGTGTGCATCTGCTCTTGTTGTTGTATAGCTAGGCCTGATGGGAGTCCAGGTCCGGGGGGTACAGCTCTAGTTAATAATTCAGATGAGGCTCATTATCAAGGCAGCGCAGATCTCTCTCTGATTCCACCTTAATTGCAGGCAGGATGTGCCTCTCAGACACTCTCAAAGTCACTCCCCCTTCTGTCTGCAGCTGCAAATGACTACCACACACACATTTACACGCACACACTCACAGATATCTACTAGTTCCCTTCCAGACCTCAACTCTTCGCAGCAGGTCCCCTCGCTGAGATCAGGCCAGCATCGTTGCGTGAGCAAGTGAAAGGACATTTGGAGATGAGTAGATAAATCCCACTCAGAGCTTATGACTATCACAGAGTATCAACTCCAAGGCCAGGCATGTGCTCCTATTATGAGTCACTTACATTTTTAATCAGACCTTCATGAGGGCTTCCTCCTGTTGGAGGGCTCGGCAAACTAAGATGGATGGGAGGTAATCAGTCGGAGGACGGCAGCTCTGTGATTAATGCTGCTACAGAGTGAACCTCTCAGCACCACGCTGGATGACCTGGATCACGACTTTTCAACCCCGAATTTTCTGTATAGTTGAGGGGAGAGGGACGTGTACAACCAGGAGAGCTGCTGCTGCTTGTCGAGTAATAGCAGACTTGTGCTATTTTAAATAATGACCTGCTATTCCACAGTGTAGTTACAATTCAGAAATCTCCCACAGGTGATTAAAAATAGAGATTAAGTTCAGTCACATAGAACAAATTTACAACACTTACATTAGTGGGAACTGGGCAATTTCCTCCACATATGGGGTATGAAGTATGAAATAACTGGCCAGTGTCTAAAATAACTCACTTAAGGATTGTTTAATCATCTGATATGTGATTCCTCTGGATGAAAAATGTTTTTTGTATCTGTTATGCTGCTGAATGTAGCCTCAGCTTGTGTTTTTCAAGGCATTAGCAACAATTATCTGTAGGCTGGCATTTTCAAATCAAAGATGATCATCTGCTTGTATTCTTGCTATTCTTGCTTTTTTTTTTTAAGATATGCTAAATCAGAGAAAACAAGACTATGTTAAAATGCAGCTCACTGGATTAAGTATACAGGAATCTCTGACTTAGCTTGAATGAAATGAATAAAGCCAACAGCCCCATAACTCAGTGAGGAAGGGCCACCAGGGCCAGGGCCTTCACTGTAAAAATGTACAGTATGCACTCAGTATTCAGAAAAAACTAAATTTAAGGATTCCTTTAAATGGTAATCAGGTGTGATTTAAGAGAACTTGTTGCATTCTTAAGTTTCCTCATATTAAGAATTTTCTAAATTCAAACTGGAATTGAAACTAGAATTTTGGAGTGATGCAAGCCTGCTGAAGTCTTGAAAGTACAACCAATCTGCCTTTACGCAAAGTAGAAAGAAACACTTGCTAGCCATGCTGCCAGTTCTGTGAGGCTGTACTTTTGCACAAACATGCCTTCAACTATGGCCATACCCATATGGCAGTGCTGGAACAACATGATGATGTGCAGCAGAATATTGATCATCTCCTTTTTTTTTTTAAAGGATATAAATTTATTTATAGAACATCAACTTATTCATGAGTTTTTAAGACATTTCACTCAAAGTCCCTAATGTCAATTTTGGGAGTTCAAAAACTATAAAACTCATTCTTTGGGAATCAAAAATGTCCCCACAAAATCTTACTTCTTCTTCACTACTTGCCAGTGAGGCTTGAAATTAAAATTTAATTAATTTAAAATGAAATCAGTATCATATGAGTATTAATACATGGATCAACTTGCACTATTCAGTAGATGGAAAGCTGTCACACTGAAACAGTTGCTTGGGGTCTTTATTCCAGCTGATGTCCAGAAACATTCACTACTGCATCACACACACACAGTGGAATGTTGTCTGTTGTTCATCTCCATGACTGTCATGTTCTCTTCACCGCCTCCCATTTTAGACGTGAATGACTTTGAGAAGTGTGTCTTCTTTTTACTCTAGAGTGATATTTTTATGTATTAAACAAATGAAGCACAACAGGTAGCCTTATATAGCAATTTGGCTGTGCCAATTACGCTAATGATCAAATACCACAAGTGCCCAGTCGCGCATGAAACAGTTGGCATTCATCAGGCTGAAACAAAAACGTTTATGGCAAGTTTGTGTTGTTAAAGGACCTGTTCATCCAAACCTCACTGTATAAAAAGCAAGTGGTTTAGGACAACAATGCAAACAAATTCTTGAATGAGGCTTCGTGATTAGGTCAATCTTACAAAGTAAAATGGAGAGAAAGTGTCTAAACATGGACTCCGAAGATGCTGAAAATGTTCAAACTCATAGTTGTGGTGGTTATGGGTATATTAATACAAAGCCACACTCTTTTTTTCAGTATTATCAATCACCCTTAATGCGTATATCGTTCTCATTGTAGTTCAGTCATGTTCAGGTGATGTTCAGCATCAATCAAGTCACATTCATTTGCTGGCAATTGAATCCATTCTAATTACAGATGTCTGTAATGGGTCATTGTAAAAGTCGGTTAAAGCCCCATTAAAGCCTTAAGAGCACAATCCTTTGCTGTGTTTAGCCAGAGTTATTTTGTCATTGTCTTGTTAAAAAAGTATGTTAAAGCTGTTGCTACACATGGGAAGGTGTCTGGTAACAATGTCAAGTGTAGTACAGACACAGAAAAGGAACATGCCCGCTGTCTATTGTCAGCACAAAGAAAGGGTCAGGACAGACTATTTTCACTTCATGAATATTCATCAGTCCAACGGCATCTTTGGACACAATTACAATGAAAGCCTTTCAAGCTTGAGCTGAGTGACAATAATTTACAATCAAGTCATTTAGGAGATTATTAATCAAATATCATAACAGCAGATTTACATTATGGTAAGTGCAGATTGTACAACTTGTGTGTGAGTTTGTGTGTGTGTGTGTGTGTGTGTGTGTGTGTGTGTGTGTTTGATGGCTTCCTGAGGGCGGTCGAGGAGGCAGACAGAGGTTAGCAGCGTAAGACGGCCTCTCAGAGGATTTCTGTGTCAGTTTGATGAAAATAGGTCAGGATTCGGAGCTCAGCATTTAGCATTCTGCCCATGTGATGGCTGACGCCAAGCCTGACGATGGCTAGCCTCGAATGAACTCCAGACTCTTTCTGCTTCTGTTTCTGCCTCCCTCTCTCCCCTCCCTCTCTCTCCCCTCTGTCTTTCTCCCTCCTCATTCCTCTGTAATCTAAACTCAGCCCTGTCATCCTCTGTCTCTCTGCTGGAGCTTCCATAGCTTGGAGCTCATGTAAAGAAATTCAAATCTGTGGCCTTAGATTAAGCCCACTCCTCCACAGAAATTGCACATAAATCCTCTATAGTCTGTCTGTGGTAAAATTTACTTGATTTCAATGTACTTTTGAGCATTATAGCCCTGCTTTCTAGAGAGAAAATAGATGTGCTGCAAAGTTTTATGAGGATAATATTTCAACTGTGGCCAGCTGTGACCTAGCTTAGCGTAAGGTCTACAGTATGTTTGGTCACCACAAGAAGCACTTGATATATTATTCTCTTACAGAGCAGGCCCTCATCCCTCATGACTGCCATGCTTTAGAAAATGACTTTCTAACAGGTGAATTCACTTACAGATGAGTCAGGTCACTGTTTAGCTACGTCTGAGGTAATTGAGTCACAACAACCACCTCTGGCATGTGACAAATTGGCTGTGCTCAAATAATGGGTAAATATAAAGCTAACAACAAGAGGAGATAAGTGAAAAGATGTTGTGATGTCAATTCTGTTGAGTGAATTTTCTGATAAGGTTGATTTGTGTCCAATTAGATTGCCTAAACAGAAAATGGTTGTTCCCCAGCCTTTAAGACACTGTCTTGTTGCCTGAGAATAGTTAGCTGTATTACCTTGCTTTTAGCCAACAGCTAATGTAAAGTAATACCAAATGTTATTGGCACCATCTAGCTAACATTTGAATTTTCCCCTCTGTTGTGAGGGAACTTCATCCAGCATTACAGCAAGATATCGACATGCACAAAACAAATTTCTTTTAAATTTGTTGTGGTTTTGAGTTGTCTCCGGGGTTAGGGATTTCTAATGATTTTGCTTGACCCATAGCCTTTCCTCTGTTGCCATTGCTTTACACTGTGTGCATGAAATGTACTCATTTTACCCCAAGCTCTCCTGCTCTAGTGCCTTACCCTAATCTTAAGAACATAAGATATCCCA
>JAPZDZ010000008.1:19576051-19588962 GCA_029783805.1 Acanthurus tennentii | reverse complement strand
CAATCTGGCAACCCAAATGATAATCTTAAAATGACTTTTAATCTATCATAAAAGCATCAGTAAATTATTTACTTACCATTTATACAGCCATAAGTTGCTTATTAACACTTAATGATGGGTGACTTTTCAAGAAAGTGATTAAATATTTTATCACCTATACTGGCTTTTTAAAGTGTTTCGAGACAAGTCAGTGTGTAACACAGTACCCCCCCTATTTGGTATTTAAGAGCAGAACCAGCTGTTACAAGGTGGATAAATCTCTTTGATGCAATGTACTTGTACGGCATTTTTTTAAGTGTTTACATTTTTAGTTATGTTATGCTTAATAAGACTCCAGTGTTATTACACTAAAATTGTATGTCTCCAGTAGTTTGATTGCAGTCCAGAAATGATCTATAACTTTGAAACTTATTTTCAAGGCATGTTGAAATACCATTTTACTCATAATTCTTAAATTAATCAAAACAAACAAATTTAATTTTTTTTGGTAATATTACCAACACATTTTAACCATTAATAACTTCTCTCCACAGTTATTACTGAAATTCTTTATGGAACAGATAATAGTAAAACTAACAAAGGATCAATATGATGACTATGTTAGCCTTTCTGTTGGTTGGTTCACTGATTTGGTTCATTCTGTAATATCTCAATAACTACTTGACAAACTGCCATGAAAACGGACGCAACCATGCACTCTTTGAAGGGGTTGCGTCCTTCCTAAAACTGAGAAAATAGCAATCTAATATAATTTGAAATGCAAACTGTAATGGGATATAGTTGAGTACATACTAAGCATAAGTATATAGCGAAAGGGGCTTTTTTGTGAGGCACTGCAGGTAACTGTATCTTATGTATGAACTGACTGCGGTTACATGGACAGCAGTACTTTGATCTTATAAAAGTGAAACACTCCATGAAAGTTCAGTCTTATTCACTGCCATTGGAAAAAGCCCAATTGTAATTGGTAGCTGTGTAGAAAGTTAACTTAATATTGGAGTATTGGAGAAATGGAAGACTATTTCTTTATATTTTAGTTGAACGGTCAAAGAAGTCCTCAAAGCTATCTTCTATTGTCAAAGAATTGTGGGAAATACACTTGAAAGTTTTTTTGGAAAGGGCTGTCATTTGAGCCCCCCCAATTTTTATGTCATGGATACACCCTTGATGAAAATTTCCTAAGCTCATTGTACCAATATGCATGAACTCTAATGACCTTGGTGATCTACTTACTTTTCCCTACTGCACCGCCATGAGGTTTACATTTGTGGTTTCAAGGAAAAATAACTTAACAAATTGGCTGACGTTAGCATTTAGCTCAAAGCCCAGCTGTGTCTGAGTACCACCTCACACTAATTTCATGCTCTTTTTTTGGTTTTATTCATTGTGAACTACTGAATTATTTTTCCTTTCAAGCCTCTCACAAGAACTCAAACAATCTGCATTAGAGCGGAAGAATCACGAGTTGGTGCCCCTGCATCAAGCTCAGGAATATGTAACATTAAAGCAATGAATTGCTGGCAGACATTGCTTCATTGTTAGGGGTCACGGGTCAAAGAAGTGCAAACCACTGCTTTATTACAAACAATAAAATTTTATTGAACAAGTTTATGCAGGACTATATCTTTCATTTTCATAATCATACTTGTAAACATTTTAAAACGCCTAATTAAGTACAGTTTGTGTAAGCAGCATGATGAAATCGTAGATGGCGAAGGTCAGCATGGTGTAAGAAGAGGAATAACACTGAAGAAAACACTGACTTCATGCCACATTTTGTGCCCTTTAAACATATATGTAAGTCTAATTAAGCCGCAGCTCTGCTTTGCATCGGACTAAACCATGTGCCTTAGCTGTGATTTGTCACATATGATTTCCTGGAATTGAGCTGTTTCTTTCTAAAAACAGGTAGAGGAATTAAAATTAATCTTAATTTGTTTTATTGACATGTTCTTAAAGCATTCACAAGCAATTTGTGTATTAAGGACATGACGAAGAAATAACTCCTCTGGGCAGCATATTATATTAACATACCACCTTAAAGTGATCAAAACAGGGGGGTGACTCCACTTACCTGGGCAGCCTCTGCATTTTAGTGCTCTTGAGTGTTTGCTAGTTTTTATTGTTATTATGAAGATATGTCTTTTTGAGTGCAGTTGCAATATGCTTGTTGACATTAGGGGAACCATGCACGCTGACTTGTCCCCGAATTTCAGAACTATACTGGTGATGTTCTGAGTCTGAACTTGGTGGCTCGAGGTAATTGATGCACCATCGAACCTTGAATACTGTAGTACACTTTTAGACTCTTAATCATAATAATGCACGGGCACTTTGTGCATGTATATAAGCAGTAACATTTTTTTCTTGTGAGATCTTTTTGTCTGTTTGTATGCATAAATCCATTACTTGGCCTTTCATGAGTATATAGATGTTTCTGTTTTTTTTTTTTTTTACATGACAGTGATATCTCAAGTTAAATTTCTTTCTGTTCTGATACCACGGTCAACAGCCAATCACATTTCTTGGATTGAGTGTATTGACACACACCAAAAATTCCCCCATCAAAAAAAAGTAAAATCCATTTCCATTTTGTTTCAATTAACAAGGTGGTTTCAAACTTTGTTAGCTGCGGTTGGACATCTTGAACAGTGAAGTTACATCGCTCTTGAAGAAAATGTGATGGTGCTTAGATGTGCAGCAGAAAGAACTTCAAGTCTCTAATGAAGTTTCTTGTCTAGTCTTTGAAAGACTGAACGCTGTGTTATACTCCACCCCTCAGCTACCAGCTTGACCCCCCCCCTTCATTTACACACACACACAAACACATACACACACGTGCAGACACGCATACACACCAAAAACACACATTCCAGCATTCCCATTAGCAATTCATGAGCAACGTCTCATTAGACTTAAAGTTTTACCATAGGCCTCTGAAGTGTATGGCTGGAGCAGTTATTAATATTTCATAGTTTCCCATTGAGGAGCTAAAAACGAAGTCGACCCGCTTCCGCTACAAAGTGACTTGCGCTCCTCTTTTTTTCTTCTCCTTCTTATTTACCCCCTCTTTTCCCTGTTCGTTAGACTGTCTCTTTCCTCTTCTCCTTGCCGTTCGCTCCTCCACTGCCGCTTTCTCTCTACAGCTTCCTCGCTTCCGATCCCTCTTCTGCCACATAGACCTTAACTCAAACTGACTTAATTGGGCTGTCTTTGTTCTGGGAAATGTGGGCATACCTTCCCCTTCTCCCCAGCAGAGAGAGAAGAGAAGTACAGAGTGATGAGGGGAGGGAAACGACAGAGGAGGAGGGAAACGATGGAGGAGAAACCTGAGTGAACCCCGGTTGCTCTACGAGTACTCCCTGTGACATGCTCAGGTTAGGAAGACTCAGGGGCATGAGGTGGGGGTGGGATGGGATAATGTGGGTGTGTGTGAGTGTGTGTATGTATGTGTGAAGAGAAAGACGAGGAGGGGAGTCTCGAGGGTTCAAGGGGTGTCTGTCAGACTGGCAGACAGGAGCTCTGCCCCCGAAACAAACCCATGCATGAATAAGTCAATAAAGCTATGTCTGTGCAGCGTGTGCATGTGTGTGTTCCTGTGTGTGTGTGAGTCTTCGCTGTGTGTGTGTGTGAGAGAGAGAGACAGAGTGACGGGAGAGAAGAGGAGAGCGTCAGATGAGGATGAGGGTGATGAGGCTTTTTGTTTCCCAGCGTCTGTGACAATGAGACAGACAACACATTCCTTTGCAATGAGAAACAGACTGAGAGAGAGAGACTGAGTGGAAGAGTGATCAAAACCAGAGAGTAAAGAAAGAGAGGGACAGAGAGGGAGAGAGGGTGCTTTGAAATGGTTGGGACAGTTCAAACATGTTTGCACATTGCACGAACTTGTTTGGAAGCAAAGAGTATGTGGGAATAAACTGTGTTACATGTATGTGAATGTGTTTGTGTGTGTGTGTGTGTGTGTGTGTGTAACGGTTTAGCACAAGCTTTAAACTAGCACCCAAACAAAAGCAAAACCAACTGAAACTGAACCCAACAGGTGTTGCCAAATTTAAGACCCAAATCCAATGTAGCTGTCATTCCTTTTTCCAAAAACTAAGCAATACACTCTCAGTTATAAACAGTGCCACAAAAAGTATGTGAACACCCAAGTCATTTTAAAACAGTGTCCGTTAATCTCCTACTTGAGGTTGAACCTGGCCGTAACGGTTGTTTCCTTTCAGTGACAGTAACGATGTTGATGTCCCGCACTGGTATTAGGTGATGAGTTTTTGGACACATTCTGCCTCCAGCTCATCCCAAAGGTGTTGGATCGGGTTGAAGCGAGGCCTCTCTGCAGCTCAAGATCTTCCCGAACAAACCATTCACAGAGAACACTTTGTGCTCAGGGGCAACGTCATGTTAAAACAGAAAAATGACAAACAGACAAAAACTGTTACCACAAAGTTAGAGGGTAAGGTTCAAAATTTTATAGTATCATTAACCTTAGTTTAAATTGGTGATCTAAGTTGTCAGTGGATTAAAATTGATGCCACTGGATATAATCTGCACGGTTTTACAAAATCTCCCAACACAAACCTCCTGTCTTTGACTCTGTCTCCTCACTCCGCCCCCTAATAACACAACTTTCAAATTATGTTACTTCTATACACAGGTTATACGCCAGGCTCCCCATTAACTTCTGTGGAGAGCAAGTCCACGGTCAGGTGACCCTTGTTCTCATGGTTACAAAGATAAACACATCGTTACTAACATTGTAAAACTGTCCCTGATCGGGTAGTCTATTAACCATCCAGAGTAACCACAATTAGATAAAAACCCAAACCTAATTCTTTGCCGAGTTCAGTTTGGGTAGCTGAACTCTTGAGGGGGTTGAGGATTGTGAGAGGTAAGAGCTTTAGGTGTTAATAGGTTGCAGCTCCGCAATTATAGTTCCCTTGATACACATACACTCCTCAATGTAACAAAGAAGTCCTAGGCAGGGAGAAAATCATTCCTTAACAGTCAGTGATGTCAGGGAGAGGAAAAGAAACAGAGCAAAAGAGACGCAAAGAGGAGAGAGGGAGGTGAAACAGTGACACAGAGAAAAAAAATAGAGGATGGAAACAATTCAGTGTCCTTGGAAACCCATAAGGCTAATTTGAATTTGAGACTGAGGACTTCTCTCTTCTTTTGCCTTGTATGACCTCTTCCTCGCCCTTCCTCTGCGCTCCCCAATCAGTTTAATCTCTCTCCGCTCATCCCTCCCAGATGCTCCCACCCCCCCTTCTCCGTTCTCTCCCTTCCATCCGTCGTTCATTACCGCTCACTCTCGCCAAAGCAGATTTCTTTCCATGACGGATGGGCTCTGTGAACGCTCGTCCAAAAGCTCTGTCAGATCTTCTGCTGGTGTAGTAAAAGCTGTGAGGCGGCAGTTCAGTCAGGGACATGCGTGGCATTATGGGATAGGGATTGATGGAGTCAAGACGGGGTTTTGGTTCGGGGTACTTAGTGTCATTATTGCGTCTTTGTCAAAGCCTGGATCTAGTTGTGGTCAGCGAGGCAACAACCATATTAACCATGGGAAATCTGCTGCCAGCACACTGACGCTTTCAAAAGAAGAAGGGTTTTTTTTTTTCAAGGTCTCCCTCTTTTCCTGCTCTCACCCCATCAATTTTCCCTGTGCATTATTTCTACAGTCTCTGTGGTTCTCCAGCAAGCCTGCTGCCTCGCAGGCATCTTTACAAGTCCTTCTCTTTCAACATCTAAACCATAACCCCCTCCAGCCTTTCTCTCCTCACTTCGTTCTGTCCTCACTTTTCCTCCCTGTCTCTTTTTCTCTCTCTGTCTACGATGGTCATGTCTCATGGGGGAAGACAGTTGGCAGCATGCAGGCTTGCTGCCATGGCAACAAGAACCCTCCCTCTCCCTAAGGTCTCCTTAGCAACTAGTAGCTTGGCATTGTAGTAATGAGCCGGCCCAGCATGCCATGCTAGCGAAGCAAGAGATGTGCCTTGGTGTGTGTGTGTGTGTGTGTGTATGTGTGTATGTTTGTGTGTGTTTGTGTAGGTGTGTGTATGTGTATGTGTGGCTTTGTCTTTGCAAGGGTGATATGCACATTGTCAGAGTGGGGTTTTACTTCTGTTGTGATGTCAATTAATAAAACAGGATTAGAAGTTCTGGGAAAATTAATGTTTTGTGAATCTGTTTATCATTTTGCCCTGCGTCTTGTTTGTTTCTTGTCAATATTCCAGCTTAAATCCTCTAAATGGAAATGTATAACCTGTCCTGAAAGAATGACGGTTGAAACAGTGCAGACGGAGAGAGAGCATCACACTTTTTATCCTTTTGAAATTGGCATACTTTGAAAGAGCACATCAGATGAGAGATGTGCTTCACTTAAGAGAAATCTGAGTTGTCAAAATTTGTGTGAGTGTGAATTGGCAAAATTAATTACTGGGAAAAATAATCAATCTCTTGTCACATTTCCATGATTTGGAGATTGCATTCAAAGCTTTCTGATTAAGAAGGACTAAGTGATTTAAAAAAATGCTGTGAAGTATTTCATTGTATTCTCATACATTTATTACCACTCTATTCCTGTGCAGCCTTGATGTTTGAGTGTGGGCCCCATAGCAGGTATCAGGTTACGGTGAAGCAATTAAAGATGAAGCTAATGATGATCCATTCTGAACAGGGATACACCACCCATGCTGCAGTGGAATACTATCCAAACAAATCAGTGTATGCATTCAGTTTTGATTAATGTTTCTACTGAAGGCCACTTTAAGGATTTTATTCAGTAAAACACTGAACTCTAAAATCACATCAATGAAGTACACTCCAATTTGCTTTGAGATTAAAATACATAAAATAGTGTGCGAGTCATGCAGATATTAAGTGTTTTTAAAAGTTAAATACAGAAGAAAAAATCAGGAGGTTAAATTTTTCAACTCTTTCATAAGAGAAAGAGCACTGGTTGCTGTAATTGCTCTTCCTTCTCCAAAAAACATGAAGCAATACCTTTGTGATTACACTGCTAAAGATGAGGAACAAAATCCACAGTCCATGTTCTTTTCTAACACAAACTCAGAGTCCTGGCAGTCTGGTGTAGGTTTATGTCCAGTACCTGGAATTATTCCTTCTCAGCAACCATCAAAGAAAACTGAAGGCCCTAACTTTAGAAAGTGTCCTCTCAATTTAGACTGCTATAGCCTCATATCAGCCTCTTTTGAGCTTTAAATGTGTTTTCAAACTAAACAAGAGCTGGTATTCCTAATTTTCCCATAGCACTGTCACTGAATGAATATATCATAACTAATTTGGACAGAATGAATGTTCTTATATGGTATGAACCGTCAAACATTTATGAAAAACATGTTGCTAGTCCTTGTTACCTTTCCTCAGTTTCTCTGTAGATTGAATGTTACGTTAGAAGGACAAATACGAATGTCAGTAAAGGTTTGGACCAAACAAATAAAAATACCCCCTTCAGAGAAACAGGAATAACTTAACGTGAACACAGTGTCAGACTGAATGAATTAAGTGAAACAAAATGGCAATTCAGTCTGACTAACAGGCTAGTGATGTTCCCTGCTGAAGCAGCAAATTCAAGTTGGTAGTTCAATACTTTAATCAAGCAACAGTTTCGGAGCATAAGCACTCAAGCTTTAAGGATTCAGCAGTACTGCCCTTTTTTTATTCTCAGTACACATCATTGAATAGGCCACTTGTGGTCATGAATGTGTTTTTTAAGCAGCGTACCACTTTGGATTAAATCAAGCTAACCTATAATTCAGGTGTAGACATTTTGAAAGAGTTGATGACCTCTTTTTCAAGAGTCTGTTATCCATTCAAGGTTCTGTTTGGAAACTCTTTAAATTGTTACTTTCTCTAACTCCCGCTTACTCATTATTTGAACAGAAGAGATAGTTGTAACTCTTACAGTGAATCATGTGGCAGTGTCTGATGTTTGTATCTTTTTATCATTCCTATTAATCAAATCAATCTAGCCTTTGTTTCTTTTTATTAATGTGACGTTATTAAAAAGAAACAGCCCCTGTTTCTGCCAGTGTATCAGCTTTTGACTGTGGATCAGTGCATTTGTTGGAGGTGTTGTACAGCCTCAGTGTGTGGATGGATGTGACAGCTGAGTGCTGAGGTGGGTGGTGCTCTCCTGAGACCTGATGGCAGGTGTGATCAGGCCTGTTTCTCAGCTTCTCCTTTGGCTCCCATAGGTGTCACGATGCTCCACCTGGCGTGTGAAAGCTCCCAGGAGAGGGATTGAAATCACAGCCGTGGAGGTGGACTTCTTTTATGAGTGTGAGTCAAAGGTGGAGGTGACAAACTACATTTAGTCTTGTTACCATAATTAAAGAGCCCATATTTGCACAGTTTTCAGGGTTTATTTGGCAGCACTGTAGTGGTACGCTAAGTTTTAATATTCAATGGTCACAGCTTTGTTAAGTGTAGCTTAAATATCATCAGTCAGATAAGAACACATAGAATTTGCCCTCATGTTTTTTTTTTTGTTTGTTTTGTAGCCATCCAGCTTCTCACAAGAAACCTAGCAAACTAACCAGTCAAGCTGGTCTTGCATGTTTGCTAGCTTTTGCCATATGAACTTGGTTTAATAGCAAAGACTTGAAGAGCCAAAATAAACAAAGTAGATGAATATTTTCAGTTTCTAACAGCTGCAATAGAAATATTGCTTCTAATACTCTTAATACATTCAATAACAGTACAAACAGTACATACTTTTTACATTGCAAGGAGACAGTTGCTAAACCCTTTGGTTCATTTGGGAGCTAACTTGTTGATTTTACCAAAGAAGGGCTGAAATGCAGAGCAAAAAGGCTTTGCAAAAACAAAAATCCAAAAAAGGAGGAAAGGAAACTATTCCATTGCTTTTATTTATTAAAAACCATAAAACTAAAAAGTGAAGAGTTCACTGAATAAATAATAGCTGCAAAGCATATGACGTAAGTGACAGTGGTTGTTTTGTTTAATGCTCTATCATTTTTATTAGGTAAGAAAGAAACAAATGAGCACATATTACTGCATTTTTAACACTGGAAGTTAACTAATAGAGTATTTCATTAAATTTAAGTAAATTCCCTGGGAAGGACATAGTAGTGTTCCTTCCCCCCGGTGCTCATGATGTAACAAAGGCCAACAGGAAGGAAGCACCACTCATGGCCACTCTGGGTCCATCACTTTTCACAGAGCTGGCTGTGGCCTGAGGACCGGGCATCTCTGGCACGCAGGGAGGATTTTCCGATCCCCTGCCCTGCTTTCAGATGCTCATTAATCTGCCGGCTCTATTTTTATCTGCCCTCTCCTCCTGCCCCCGGGCTCTCCGCCTTCACTCGGCTCCTTATGTCCATCCGCCAAGGGAGAGGCTGCCTCGGCAGGCCGGCAGCTCCAATTAGAGGCCTCTCTACTGGGGATTGGGCTTGCTGTCCGCCTCTGGCCCCTCAGGCTCCCTTCTCATCTACCTTTCTCAGGTTGGCCCCAGACGATGCCTCACTCCCTGCCTCTCTCCGCCCATCTTTTCCCTCCTTGTCTGTCTTGTTTCTCCCCCCAGAGCTTGTGGAGCTCCACAGGGAGTAAGGGGGAGTGAAAGGCCTTCTGTCGCCTGAGGGCTGGCTCTAGTCCCTTGGCTGTACTTTGAGGAGAAGCTAACTGGTGCACCTTTCAGGAGGCGGCCCTGGTGCAACTGCTAGAGACACTAACTCTGATCGTGTTGTCACAGCTTATTGCGAGCGTGCAACTGAAACTGCTGCTTCTACTGTAAACACTCTTATTCATCTACTACACAAAGAAAAGGAAAGGTTCTTAAAACAAGATGAGTTTTGTACAAGCATCAGCACTCAAAGAAGCTACCAATGTCCTCTACACCACATAAAAATCCTTAACATTCAAAATGGCACAACATAAAATCCTTAAAAAGTGGTTCTTTCTTTATGCCGCTGTGAAATGAGCCACCATTTGATGTCTTGGACAATTTTCAGTAGAAACAGAAAGTACAGTTAAAAAGATATGCAAAGAAAAAATTTCAGTTACTAGTACAACAAATTTTTGTATTCGTAGCTTCACACTGTGTTAGCTATGGTGTTTCATCATCAGTAGCAGCAGCACTACTGATACAGAAATGTGACTGCACGTCTTATTGTAACTGATGGTCTATGCTGTTGCTGACCTTATAAACAACTAAGTTATTGTGTTTCTGGAGTGGTCCTAGCTACATTCCTCTAGATGCTCTGACCTATTATTTTCCTGCAATCCACCAAAAGAATAGCATCTTTTTTCCCAGCTTATCCCCCACTCAAACTCCGCATGCTCACACCTTCTCCAACCCCATTAATCCCTCAGCCTCCCACTTCTTTATTTCCCTTCAAAGAGACAAGTGCTGCCCGTGACATCAGTCACAGGAAGTGAATCTTTAGCGTTGACTAATTTCCATCGATTGCCTCCAGACAGGCTTAGCAGACGAGACCCATTCCCACACAGAGCCTGGCTGCTCTCATTTAAGTCTCCCCGCCTGCAGAAAACGTTCCACAATGAACGCAGTCAGCGCTTTTATCTTCTCCCCCACTCCTGCTTATTATCAAATAAATGCGCGGCATAGAGAGATACCCATTGACAGGACCGTGCATAATGACTCCTGGCTGTGTGAAATGGATTAATAAATAATGGTTGAGCAAGGGGAGAAAATGGCTTTGCCTAGTCCCACAACTTCTCAACAAGGCGGCGTACAACAATCCCCACAACACTCGGCTGGATTGTGCCGGACCACATCTAATGGAGCGCTGCATGGAATTTAAAACACAAACCATCCTCTTGAATGCGCCGTGGAATGTGTCATAAATTAGAGGTGGGCTCCTTAAAATGTGAAGCAGAAAGCACTATAAAATCCACTACACGATGTTCTACTGAACCCTCTAAAGTATCCTCTCCAAGAGACTTCCCTCCTGTGAGGATAGAGAGGTAAAAGCAGCCTATAAAAATGTCCAGGAGCAGAACTCCTCTGCAACCTGTTCCCTGTCTCACCGCTGACAGAGCTGCAGCAGAAGGTAAATCAGTTTCCTTTTTGCCTCTGCTTTCACGCTCTCATGAGTATACCAACGGTTCAAACACACATATCCTGCAGTTTCCATGTGCAAACTCAATCGAACAGGCACACAGTTGAGCCCACAAATACCAGAAGCTTTCTTGTTTTTAACAAAGCATCCCCATCCATCCCCTGTCAGTGACATATTGCTTCATTAACACTCTTGGCTTTGTGTATATTGACAGCTTTTTCAAAATGGCAGAGAGTAAAAGTGTTTCTGCTGCCTGCTCTGCACCAAAGGGGCTTAAACAGACTATAAAACCCAAAGTGAGTCTGTGATAGTGAAGTGTGCTCTGACTGCCACTGTACCCCTGTGCCAAAGTAATAAGTCTGTCTGAGACACGGGGTGAAAAGGTCTCAATCTCCTTAACGCTAGATTAAGGAGCAGCTTGATCAAGGCGTCTTAAGTGCTTCATTTTGGAATCAGGATCAATAGCCACTAAGAAGAATTGAGCTCAGAGCTTCGGTAGAGCTGATTGAATAGAAGCTAATGACTTCTCAGAAGCCCCTTAAACCGGAGGAATGGCTCATCCTGTATATCCTGATTGTGTTTTTATTTTAGCAATTTATTTTCCGGCCTTTTAAATGATATGGAAAAGGTTATTCCATCACATAGGTCCATTTTTGTACAGCGAGCAGACAGAGTTACAGAGTCTTATATTAGCGGTAACATGCTAACACATTGGACTCTGGTAAAAAACATGTTTTGTACTGTGGTGTGACGTAGTGGGGGTCAATCCGGACGTATTTTAAAGACCCATAAAAACCTGTGCTTGTTTTTCTTGCCACCCAATAACTGCCTGACCAATTATGTCCATCAACGCCGCACCCAACCTCAATCGCTATGATCCGACCAATCCCCACCCTGTCTCTGTGGTTTCAGGGTGAAACCCAGCTGAGGAGTGCCCAGAATTAACCAGGATTAGCCTTGGATTGTCGGGGATTACTCAGGCTGGAGAGGGATTAAGTATGATTGCCAGTTTGAGGTGGGGGGGCTGGGGGTATGTGTGCATTTGTCTCTGTGCGCGTGCACTTTGGGTGAACATGTGTCAAGTTGTAAAATATATATGCCGGCATTTGTTAACATGTCCAGCATGTAAACAGAGATGCATTGACTGAAACGTTTCAGAAACATTGGATGTGATTTGATTTCTGTGTCTTAAACAGTCTACAAAAAGGTGTGGAACTGTCTGGAAAAATTTTCTCCCTCCATGGTACGACAGGGTCCAGTACACAGGTGTAGTTTGATATTAGTTGTTGTGTAGAATTAATATAGAAGGCTTTTCTCTTCTCAGACACAAAGCTCTGTTGAGAGAATTGCTAGTAACAGAGAGACAACAAGAAGAAAAAAGGGTGCAAAGGGTTACATCATTCTTGTTGCTATGCAACACAAACTGGATAATTTGCAATAGATGTAATTAGTGTTAGCTACGTACCTAACCCAGAATAAAAAAGGGACAAGGGGGTTGAAAATAATAATAATCTAGAAAATTAGCCATTGCTCTATTATTGCTGTTCTGAAATGGAGGATGTGAGCAAATGGCATCATGCTGAAGAGAACACACAGTTTCTGACCATTTAAAAGGCTGTTTGGAGACAGGGTCTCAATAAATGCAGGTACAGGGAATGGACAAAATAACAGGAACTCTGTGTAATGTAATCTACCATAGAGAGGACCATAAAGAGGGGTCCACCTTTCTCAGTCTGGCACAATTTAAGATATGCTTCTTAAAGGAATGGGCTACACTGGGCTCAGTTATACTGTAAAGATGTTAATGTTATTTTGTCCATTCCCTGTATATTTACTTTATAAAGC
>JAPZDZ010000008.1:19503238-19514657 GCA_029783805.1 Acanthurus tennentii | reverse complement strand
TTTTAAATTCCACTTTCGGTCAAGGATCTTGATAATGTCACCTACATGATCTATTCTCCAGTCCTTTATGGAAACAAGCTACCAAATACATTTCATTTTAAGAGAGTGAAGTTTTATTTTTTTTATTTATTTTTGTCTGATCTCCTTTTCCATTCACACATTGAGGAATTATCTTTTCTCTAAGAGTAATTTTTGTCTTTTGTACCATTTTTGTCCCATCCACTTGTTGTCTGGAAAGGTTTAATCTCATTTATTAGTCTTTTTTCAAAGACAACCCCCCTCTCCCAAGGTCTAGTACAGTGCCATTGTATGTGCATTAATGTCTCCTTCGACCATTCCCCCGAGCCACACTCAAAGAGCAGGGATTAATATCAATTATGGACGGGTGGGAAAGTTCCCTGCCATGTGCCAGTTCCTTAATAGGGACATGTGTAAGTCATTACCTCAACACTTTGGGTTTCCAACATAGCTAAAGTATGTGTGCATGTGTGTGTGTGTGTGTGTATGTGTGTGTGTGTGTATGAGAGAGAGAGAGAGATGATTGATGATTAAGGGGGTAGTTGGGGGTTTCTTTCTAGTGCGATAAAGCTCAGAAAACACTGGGAAAGTGGGTTTATATTCTCTGAGAAACGTCTCTTTGCCTTTGAAAAGTGATGAGAGACTCTGTAGTGACAAACCTTCTATCAAAACTTTAAAAAACCTCTTTCTTGGCTTCCAATGCTTTCTCACACACCCACACCCATGCTCACACACACACACACACACACACACACACGCATGCACACATGCACACCTCTGTCAGCAGCAGCAGCAGCAGCAGTCGGCCTGGTTCCATCAGAGCTCTGTGTTGTTGACAGTGTTGAAGGCCTCAGCGCAGACAGCTCTGACACAGCTCCTCTCTTCTCTCCTCTCCTCTCCCTTCCAATTCCTTTGCCTTGCGCATTTGTACATGGCAGATCACAGTCCTGCCGGCCTCTCTGGCTGCTTCACAGGCCCAGCTGGAAAAAATGCAAGCCGTCTGATGAATGGTAACTTAACGGGGGTCAGACAGATATATGGGTTAGCCAATATCGGCCCTGATCACATTAAAATATGGAAGAACCGCCAGTCACTGTCGACGGGGTTGAATATAAAATGGAGACTGATATATCACACTATTGGTATTGACATTTTTAAAGCTTTAACTTAGCTTTATATTTTCATCCATGTCCTCCTCGATGTATTTTCAGCCCTGTCTGAAGCTAAAACATCTATAGGAATTTTCCTTCCATTTGTATGGTGTTTAGTGGAAAATTTTAGTGTCCCACAAACCAAATGCTTAGATGCTCAGATGAAATTTAACTAAGTAAATTTTCTCAAGTACTATACTTAAGTTCAAATTTATGTACTTGGTGAATCTTCTTTTTCATGCTTCTTGTTTTTTCTTCTCTGCAACATTTGATTCATCTGACAGCTTTAGATACTTTTCAGTTTACCGTTTTTGCATAAAAAAGTAGCTTATAAATATGATGTTTTGTTGTGCATTATCCAACATTTTACACAAGCGCAGCTGAAATGAAAGATTGACTAATAACAGATTCGATTGACAGTCAAGTTAATTTGATTATCTTTTTTAAAAAAATCTTTAAAGAAGATTTCTTTCTTATTCTTTTTAAAAATTTAACAAACACTCAATCAATTGATGGAGAAAATGGCAGGCATATCCTGCTAACACTGAAAGGTAATCATAGTCTGGTTATCTAAAACATTTCCTGTATTTATTACCTTGACTTTTAGTACTTTAAACAAATTTATCTGGTTATACTGGCAAACTGTAACATTTTCAATGCACCTCTCACTTCAATAGAGTATCAATAATTTTACTTAAATAAAAGAATCTGAATATCTCACCACTGACTGTTAATGATAAATAAGAATTGTGTGGTGGGGGGGGGGGGCATAAACATTTTTAAGGGGGGCATACCAGAAAGTTTGAGAACCACTGCGAGAACTTAAGAGAATTGTATGTTTTTATACAGAAACTTCACCTAGTAAAACTTAGAGGCAGGGTGTTTTTATCATCCATTGCTCCTCAAATAGCCACTTGCATCCCTCCCCTCCCTCTCCCCTCCCTCTCCCCAGAGACTCTCACTGCTCTGGACAGATGACCTCGCTCGCAGTCAGCACTCTGGAGCAAGCTGAGCCAGCCAGCCAGGCTCCAAGTTGCTCCCAGCGCTCTCCGCTGATTATAGTGGGTGGATAGAAGCAGTGGAGGTGCTGTGGCTCCGACAGAGAGCCAGAACACTGAAGCTGCTGCTGCTCTGAGGAGCCCAGACGATACATTTTTACAAGAGGGATGGATTTGTACACCACATAGAAGCCAATAAATCCACAACGCGGTGGAAGGCAAGACAACGCAGCGCCATTGTGTTGGTGTTGCTCTTTGTTTTACATTCTGCATGAATCTCTGTCTTTGTGCAAATGCGTGCCTGCGTGCATACTCTTGTGTGTTTTGCATGTGCATCTAAGTGTCTTCACCTCAAAGGAGTGAAGGAGTGGCCCTCATCACACAGCTACTATTGTTGCAAGCCTCTCCGCCTGCCTCACAATGCTTTAGTGGTGAAGGAGAAGAAGAAGGGAAGTGGGAGGGATTGCATTGTTGAGTCGGACCAGCAGGGGAGGGGGTGAGGAGGAGGGGAGGAGGTGATGTGAGCCTGGGCAGACTCCTCGGAGCCGGACGTGGAGCTCCGATTATAGTGGCGGGGGACCGCAGTGAGACGTCGCCCAGCAACCCCAGCAGCTCTGCCTGTAAATCATGTCACCAGGGCTCCTCAGCGGCGCCCAGAGCCTCCCATCCAGTCTGTCAGCATCCCGGCTGGGGGACTGGGACCAGCAGCCCATCAAGGCCTAAGAGCCAGCAGGACTGAAGCTGGGGACGAGGACATTTGGGTGAGATACTCCTAAAGATAGATCTCACCTGCCTTTGAAAATAGAATATCCAATTTTTCCAATGAGTAGAAGCATTTCGTGTCTCCAGGCCCTTTAAAAACATGAAACAATGCTTCTTTAGTTACAGCTCACAGCTACGACAGCAGTTTCTCTTACTTCTGGAATACACACAAGAGCAGGCCTGTACTTGACAGATAAGGGTCAAATAAAGAGGAATCCCAAATGAAAGCAAAAAAACCCCTAACCAGCCTTTCTTTCAAACATCATTATAAACTGTTTTAGCTCAAATTCAATCCCTCATTTCATCAGAAAAGAAGAGAACTTCACTTCATACTTGCAAATAAAAATGAAATGACAGATTAACAACACTGCAGAGGGTTTACTGACAGGGCCACTACTGTCATAACGGGTCATCAGCTGTTCACTCATTCTTATCACAGCTGAGAGACCCAAACATACAGAGCTCTGCCACAGCTACTTACTGCTAATAATCCTACACTCTTAACAAAAAGGGGTTTGTCAAAAAAGGGTTCAGGCTTTAGGCTTGTACTGTTGTGTAACTGCTTTTGGGAATCTTAAAGAAATGTTCCCTATAGAAACATGTTGAGACCTGTGAGTTCAGTGTATGTAAAATTGTGTCGCAAATGCCCTCAAGGTTGCTTGTAAATGCTCCAAACAAGCAGTCCTCTAAGTTCTCACTGGCTTTTAGTTTGCATTTTTAAAAGTAATTTTAGCATACAAAGTTTTCCACAAGTTATTGTTGAAAAACGACTCTAACATTTCATTTAAGCCACTCTAATTGGTGGTAAAAACCAAAAGTAAGCACACCTGAAATATGGGTAGTAATTCCTTGTTGCACAAAAACACAATGTGTGTAAAACCAGAACGATGGCAGTTGGAATTGCATGTTTGGATTATAATTTTGCTGTCAGTCTTTGTTTACTCTGACAGAGTGAAAAAAAAAAAAACACCACAAATGAGTGTATCTTATTGGAGCTGTGTAAAGGTGTGTGTAGCTTATGTATCGGTGTGTAAGTTTCCTTTTAGATGATCTGCCTTGATATTTATCTTGATACAGTTTACAGTTTTGTATGATTCAATAAACTGTGATTCAAGGCTGATTCAATAAAACGCAGCAGTAATTAGAATACTTAAAATTTTCACTGGTAAAAGAGACTAAAATACATAATCTATTTCTATTTCTAAAACTTACAATAAACAGAAATACTTCTTCTTTTTAGCCGGTCCCTAAAGAGAATATATTTCTCCCCAAGTGTGGGTAAAAGTGTAGTCAATATTTTTCACTCCACAGCTGCACTTAACATCATCCTCCAGACTTTTTCACCCTCTAAAATTAGTGGTAAGCTTAAAATTGCTAACTGAATATTATATAATACAACTGTATGCTTTGAATGTAACGCAATGCAAAGATTTTAGGCTGTACAGCACAACAATCTAACATTTATTTAATGTGATTATTTATAAATAAAACTGTGAAACTAGGATCAAACATGGAATGAACTTGTCATTTAATCAGTTCTTTTGTCTTCAGCTCACTTCTACTAAATCTTCTCTGTACTTCTTTAACTGGATGATAATGTGAACCAGTCTTGAAGAATTATTTATTTTGTGTGCTTTTGGAAGTTACATTCAAGTCCAGTGCTCCTCATTAACAGCCTTCTTGTTGAAGTGCTCTCTTCTCATTCTCTTCTTAATATAATCTGATAGACCTCAATGGCCTGGATGAGAGGCACCCTGCCCGTCTCCATCCAGGCCCCAGCCATGCTAACATGTCATTTGGATGCCCCTACTTGCCCTCTTAGCGCCCTGCAGCGTCTGGCAACCCTGCAAACCCCAAGCCAGCGTCTCATTAGCATGCTGGTGGCCACTCGATTTCGCCGTGGAGCAAGGTCACCGAAGAGTGAAGGTGGTCAGAGTATGCTGGAGTGAGTTGGTACGGGCAGGGAGAGTGGGGGAGTCGGGGGAGTCGGGGGAGTTGGGGGAGGAGGAGGAGTCAGTCTGCGCTATTAGCATTCACCGGCTCCCAGCGCATTGCTAAATTTTTCAGTAACCTCCAGCTGCTTGATGTAGGAGCAAATCACCAGAGAGGCTCACCGCGTGCCTATCCGCCTTAACACCCCCCCTCCTCCTCTCTCCCCCCCCTCATCCACACACCATCCTCCCCATCTTCTCCCCCCCCGCTGGAGTGCCGTCTCATTCAGGCCTCTTCACTTATTCATGTGTTTATTTATTATTTCATCGGCTGCGTCTGCGTTGGAGAGAGGAGGCATCTAGTTGTGAGAACAGTCATTAATTCATTAAAGCCTCTCCCTCTCTCCTGATATCTCCTCTTCTATTCATCTCATCTTTATCTCCCCATCTCCATCGGGAAGGACCCTTTCCCTCCTCACAAACACATGGTCCTATTGCCATTCCTCTGCTGCCCTCCTGTCTCTTTTGCTCCATCTTCCCATTCTTCTTTCTCTTTTACCCTTTGCATTTGCCATCAACCAATTCCTGCACCACTTTGATTCACCATTGCCCCCGCCTCTCCTCCCACTCACACCTATTGATAGGTTGAAGGACAGGTGCTTGGCTCTGTTTAAGGAGGGAAAAGAAGAGCTGCTTGCTGATCAAAGCTGATATCTGGAACAAAATGTATCTGTGGTTGATTCACTGATCAGTAAGAGCTGTGGAACCATGAAATAGTTCTTCTTACCGTCTTTTCCCTGGATGTCCATCTTCTTTTCTGCAATATCTTTACTTTTCTCCCTATTCAAAGATTCTTACAATTCTAAAGGGTCATTTAAGGTCAACAAGACTTGAATAGTGAGTAAGCGATCCAGCGCATATGCCTGAAATAAGATTTCACTGTAAAGAGATCACAGCCCTGCGATACCAAATTGACAGAAGTCATTATGTCTGTAGTGCATCTGGATTTTCAAGAGTTACTCTCACAATGGGTCCACTAACAGTTAAGTAAGTGTTGTATTGTGACAAAGACAAGAGCAGACACTTCTGCCAGGCTGCTTCACATTTTTTATTCTTTTGTCTGTCTCGGATGAATGGGCCCAGTGATGGGAAGGAAAAATATGTAGGAATGGCACATATCTGGGACCATAACCTCTTGTATTTCTGCTGAGACATTTTTTCACCTCAGGTGTAGCACTATTTTTCACAGTGCGCATGTCTCCTCTCTATCATGTTAACATCAGTAGTCAAACCATATGTGTGTGTGTGTGTGTGGTCGTCCTCGGGGGGCCAGTGCAGGGGCCCCGGCGGATGCTCTGAGGGTTATGTATGGGAGCGGGGCTCCAAGGCGCTGGCTGGCTTGTCAGGGTTATTAATGACAGCGATAGACCAGACCTCACACACTCCATCAACCTTGTGCCTTACACACCACCAGCTCATCTACCACACTGACACCTGGCACCCTCAACTCTGTCTCACCCTGCCTCACCTCGCCACCAAAACAGGACAGGAGCAATGCTTTCTGGGGCCCCTGGACAACATTTTGGCTTGGCTGTCAGCGACCTCGCAGCCTGAAATTTCTTTTCATTCATATTAAATGGCAGGTAGATTTTATAGTGAAAGTTCAACTTGTCTTTTTGGATTGAAATTGTCCATGTTAAGTATATTTGATCTGATTTTAAGTCACAACACAATAATGATTTTTTAATTATCAAGCTGTACTTTAACTGAATTTATAAATGCATTGACGTCACAGCAGCCGCAATAATCAACAGGATTTAAATTTTAAAAAATGGATCAAATCAAGATGGGACATGTGAAAGGTGTCGATTGTAGTGAAAACACCAGAGACAGTTATCATAAGACTATGTAGTTCTCCTTGGTTATTAAGATTTTTTAGCCTCTTTCAGCTCCTTGTTTTGAAATTTTCAACCCGCAGTCATTAAACTGGTTTCCACCAACAGAAGTCAGCCATATCGGGCAAAAAAGCTCTAACATGCTAACCAGTACCAGACAAAGGACAGGGGTGGTGTAGAGCCAATGAACGTAATGTTAACAAATTAGAAGCTAAAGAGTCTGGTGGCACAGTCAGTAGCTGTTGGAAACCATACCAAGAGGGAGAATGGAATCTCCCATATTAGACTTACTGCAGGTAAGACACACACACTCATCCAAATAGAGTGGCCTTTGATATTTAAATAAGCAACTGCCAGCTAACATGCTAGCTGCAACAACTTTTAAACTGATAAAGGTCTGCGCACGGGCGAGCTGAGATTGAGCTGCAGTATCGAGGTTCTGCCCATGCAGCTGTCAAACCCAGTTGTGGCGATGTGATTAGCTGTCAATCATTATGTTACATGCCGTTCTTTTTTAGCACTGGATAACTAAAAAAAATATTATAAAAATTTGACATTTGCTGAAACGTCAGCATGGTTCGAAAAGATCTTTGAAGCAGACTTTTGTGATGTGAAATTTGTTTGTTGTTTAGACTGACTCATGCTAACATGGAGAGGTCAGGCTGTTCAATCTATGCTGCAGCCAGACACCGGGGGGGGGAATGAGATGTTTTAGCTTTACTTTGGAGGGGCTGAAACGTCCTCCACGTTACAGTCGAAGCTTATAGCTTTATGTGCTGCCCTCAAGTTGAAGTGAATTTTGACTCATTTTTTTCCACGATGCCTTATAGTTAATCACCACATTTTCTTTTCCCTCCAAAAAGAGTTAGGAGCCAGTCTCTCTTGCGGTTGATCACTGTTCTTACCTATTCTCTGCTCAGGGAAATCAAAGTAGCAGACTTACTTCCTATCCACAGGGAGTCATTTGCACTGCCATTTCTCATAGAATTTAGTTTAATATGTGAGGACAACTAGACAAGTGAAGGGATGCGTTTAGGATTCAGTTTGGGGATAATTTAATTGATATTTAGAAGGGATCAAAAATAAATTTGTTACACTACTTGCTTCTAAGAAAATAATAACATTACCATAAAGCGTTACTGATTTTGCAGGGCATCGTGAAGATCCTTGGGCTGTATTTATCAGTAGCAAGGTCACAGTTGCTTGAAAGACATTGTGTCTTATCAACAAAAATAAACTTAATGGGGCAGTGGTATTAGAGAACAGTATTTTTTAAAGAACTACACTGACAAATAAAATTGTGCATACAGAAAAAAACAATTTGTGAAGTTAAAAATTATGGCTTTTTTTGGGTGCATATATGTCATTACATGAAAAGAATAATTTAACAATTTAATGTTTAACAGGGACTTAAATAAGTTAAAAGGTAAATAATTTTTATATCACAAAGTACCTATTTTATTACAGCATGTATTGTAGTGGGTAACAACACAGGAATTATGTTGCAGGTTGTAAAACAAAGTGTTCCCATTTTCACCTTTTTTCATTGAAACTACTATGTAGTTTGAGAATACATGAGCTGTAAAAAGTGGTCTATTGTTCACCTTATTTAAGCTAAAATTACAGTGTAAAAAAAGAGTGCATTAAAGTTCATTATAAAGTTTTTTTTTGTCTTTTAACTACTGTAAGTTAAGTGCTATGCATAGTTTTGCTTCTTTTAATAGCTGTTGTGAAAGGACATATAGGCAAAGGTTACACCCACTTTACTAATCCCCCTCCAGACCAGCATTTAAACATCTTTTCTAAAATTATCTCCATTATACTAACACTCCTGAAAATGAATTATCACAGGACCATTCATGTAGACTGGGCGTGTGTGCCAGTGTAGGCAGAAAGCAGAGGTTTGGTTCAGTCGGTTGGTTCAGAAAAAACAACAGAGGAAGAACAGAGTTGGGAAAATGAAGGATTAGATATTTCTTATCTGTGACTAATAACGACACCTTGTAGCTTGTTGTTGTTGCATACAGGCTGTTTGTATTTTTTTTTTCTTTCAAATTTACTTGATTTGGGTTTGACAAATCGGAGGAGGACACGTTGAGACTAATGAGACATGCGTTAATGTGTCCTAAAGTCTCTGTTTTAGGGGTTCTAAAATCAGAGTGGTTTGAACACCAAATGCAAACATAGCACAAGTTATATGATATAAAATGAAAGCCTTAGTCTGCCTCTGCCTTGTTTGTATTTTGTAATTATTTATAATGTACTGAGTAATTAAAAATGTACCCACAGTGTAATTCAACTCAAGGTCCCCACTTAATACAGAGTGCTACCGTGTTATTCCCTGTTCCTCTTCACTTGTATTCAGAGGGATCCAGTAAGCATTTCTTTTGTCCTCTGTATATATAAAGTATTTACTGAAACTCGCAGGCTGCAATCTAAAGCATTACCTAATACTTTCTGTCTCTACATATTACTCTGCCAGTGCAGCTGCCAGTCAGCCCAGCAGAGGACAGAGGGCAGAAATGAACAGAAACGAGAGGAGGAATAGGGTGAGACTGGCAGGCGTGAGGAAGGCCACAAAGGGTGAAGAATCATGAGCGAAAGAGCCAGCAGAAAAGGTGTATGTATTTGTTTGTGTGTATGAGGGGGAGGCGTGATAGAGAGTGTGAAAGAGAGGTGGGAAAAGAGAAAAGGGGGAGACAGAGGAGAGACGAATGAAAAAGAGAATGAAAACAGAATAAAAATAGAGGCTGAGAGGAATCCTCATTTTTCATTTCAGCCGGCGGACTCTATGCCTCGAGATCAGACAATCAGACCTGATGGCTTTGGGAGGCTCAGTCAGCTTAGGGCTCGGAAAATGATGGGAGGATGATGAGGAGGGTTAGAGAATCTCAGCGAGGAATAGAAGGAGAAGGAGAAGGAGGAGGAGGAAAGAGAAATGGTATAGGAGTAAATAACAGCAACACAAAAGGACAAAGGATTCAGAGATAGAGATTGCAGAAGAGCTGAACCAGTGGCAGAGGAAGTGGGGTGATTTTTCTGCTGAGGGCAAAATGTGGGTTTGGAGTGGATCGGGTGTTGTTTAGAGTCACCAACAGACCTCGAGCACCAACCCCTCCCTGGGCGTAAACAGCCGAGTTGAGGGTTGAAGGGCAGCGGGGACGGATGGACAGATGGCCGAATGGAACGATGGAATTTTGTCTTTTAAAAAAGCCGTCAGTGCCGGGTTTATGTGTCCTTCACCCCGATCCTGCAGGAATAGCATTAAAACACCACCTCCCTTCCCCTCCTTCTCCCCCGTTTTCTCCCTCTCTGTCTCTCCTTCTCTCTCCACCCCCTCTCTCATTAAAACTGTGCGCCTCGGCTTCTAATTAAATCCCACTTGAAAGTCTTAAAAGTCAGACTCAGATTGATTCAATTTGCATTTCTGAACAGGGAACATTGCCTAAAAGGATTAATAAATTGGTTGAAAATGCCTCTTTCTGCAATGTGCTGTTGTTGCTTGTAAGACAACACCCATCCAATACCTCTTTCTCTTGCATTCTTTCACTCTTTTCAATACATTCCCTCTCACTCACGCACACGCACACATACACAAACTTGGCCCTAAAAGCAGTGAACGTAGTTGGCCATTTATTCATCTGTCTCAAAACATGCATGCACACACACACACACACACACACACGCAAACACATCCTCTTCGTGCTTCTTCCCTTCAGTCGTCAATTGAATTCACATGTTAGCAAAAAGACTGGTGAGCATACACACATACACACACGCTTAAACACACACTTCTTGCATCTGCACATACACCTCATGCACGTTCATGCAGGCAGAGGCTTACACAAACACACGCACAGAAACACACACACACACACACACACGTTTGCCACATTCACACACAGCAGCAGTGAAACATTGTTGGCAGACCTCCAAATTTTTCAGCAGAATGTGATGGAAGAATACAGGGGAGGATGCGTGTGTGCGTGTATGTGTGTGTGTGTGTGTGTTGGGGGGTGGGGGTGGGCAGGGATATAAAGCAAAAGAGAGTAAGAGAGAGAAGAGGGGGAGGGAGGCAATTGCTCAGACAAGGCACGCTGTGGGATTAAAAAAGCAATAGGAAGATTGGCATGAGGAACCTCAGCGATGTTGACGTGCCGTTGATGACTCACTTGGGTGATAATATGCAAGGTGCGCTGCTGTTGGAGGAAGACTAGGCACGGGTCATTGACTTTCTACTCCCTGGGGCACACTGAGTTGGCTAAGTCACCAAACCCAGGCCCAAGACTTCACAGTCCCTCCTCATGTACCCTATTGGCGTTGTTCAAATTGCAAGTGTAAAACGTATCATTTGTAACATTTCCACATTAAAATGTCTGTAAATGACTGGAGCTTTGTTATGGATCCTGTTGTGAGTTATACCCACATTACCTCAAATGTTTCCAACAATGCTCAAAGCCAGAGAAATCTGTCATTTTTATTCAAGGTAAAACTTAATTTTAATAGACATAAAATTCAAACAGCACCTGGCTCAGTGGGAAAGCCAAATCATGGTAATAACCTCAGCATCATTAAAACTAAAGTTCAGGATGTCAAGGGCTACTAGAACTGTAATAACATCAGTCAGCACAAGAGTCAGCGAGTTCATCCTACCGATCTAACTG
>JAPZDZ010000008.1:19455942-19476299 GCA_029783805.1 Acanthurus tennentii | reverse complement strand
TCAGCCTGCTGTGCTCAGTCATCAACTGAAAATGTTTCTGGACTCAAAGGAATCATGTCATCCATCTTCTTCAGTTGCTTACAAGGATGTATGACACTGAATTTTCTGCTTTTTGCATGTACTGCACCTCCCATTTTCAGTTATAACCATCAGTATTTTTACAATTCCAGATAAGTTGTGTGAAAGTAAAATCAGAGCAAAATCCACTGCCCTGATCTTATTTTTTCCGCTAGTGATCTAGGAAAGCCAGATAGTTAAAAATGTCTCTGCCAGCACAGAGCCAAAGCTAGGTCCCCTGACCTGCAGTGAGCACTGCTACCTGTGTCCCAACTCTTGTCATATTCTTAACATGTTTCTTCAATGATAAATGTTTGATCATCCTTCTCAAATGCAGGTTTCCAGTGTCCTGTTGTTTTGAATATGGAATCAATTTCCAAACTTTAAGCAATATTTACAGTATAATATTGGGCTCTATTCTTGTCAATCAAGGCGCAGCGCAAACACCGGTCTAAGTTCTGTGTGCTGGGTGCATATATAGGTGCAGTCAGCTTTTTTCCTAATTTGCTGAACACAAACTAAAGAGTATCCGTAGCGCAGTGTGGCACAGGGTTTATATACATCTATAAGTAGGCTGCATAATTGTAAGGTGCACCACAGTTGCAAGTGTTGATACAGTAAGTGGTGCATTTCACTCAGCAGGAAACAGGTGTGAAATGCCATCAAAGAACTTTTGGAAAATGGTACATAACTTAACAGTTGGTATATCAGTTGTTCATATTTTGATGAATAGCACACAAATTTAAAGTTAGAAGTATGTTTACTGTGATTATTTTTATGTATTTTTATGTATCTAATGTCCATTTCAGGTTTCCCATTTTATTTACTTTTTCCTGCCATTTTCTTATTCATCGCTCCTTCTGGTCCTTTTTATACATATTTTCTTTCTTCATTTTATGCAATTTTATTTTACATTTATTTCCACTGTGGCCTTTCTACTTTTCATACACAGCATTAATAGAAGAGCTCTTGTCTTTTTTTCTTTTTGCTTGAATTATTGTATTTCTTTAAAAGTAGCATACCTATTTGAAGAACATTCTGTACACCATTTCTACCTATTTTACGCTTTATATGTCATTTAAAGTTGTTCACATTGTTTAACTATGGAATACTACAAGAAAAGCACGAAGTCTGGTGATACTAGACATTTGTCAACTAAGTCAGGTGACCTTGTTGTTGTCATTATAAAAATAAATTAACTGTTGTAAAAGTTATAAAAGAGCTAACATGTATAGGTGAAGCACAAATTTCAAGGTTTCTATACAGTATTTCAGATCACTCCACTGTCACATTCATGCAGATACATCTACAGTGACACTTGTGATGAGTTATTCAAAATAACAAGATGTTAAAAATTTCATGGTTATTTTGCTTGATTCTATTAAATTAATGAAATTAAAAATACAGTATGTCAAACTGACTTGATCATGATATAACAGAAACCATGCGTTTATCAATCTTTTCTTTAATTTATTTGCCCTGGTCTATATGTGACTGGTCTGTATTTCTCTCATGTTCATTATTTAACGCCAAGTTTTTGTTTACTGCCAGATTAGGTCAAATCTCGCCAGTACACATTAACTCATGTTTTATACCTTACACAGTTGCTGGCACATGTTTCAGGACTTTCTGTTGGGTTTTCCCCTCTGATTCAGGCTTTTATCATTAGAGGGGACGTTCACACCCATCTGCTTTAGTAAAACAGTAAACAGGAACATGCTGTCTTTGAAATGACCTGTGAATTGTATGGAAACATTTTAAGTCCATGTGGACATTTTGTTGCATAGCCTTTTGGCCAGGATTGTCTAGCTCTCGAGAATGATTGTGCGAAGTGCGTCTGATCCCAGTAATATTTACCTCAGTAAGACAATAGCACTGCATTCGAGTGCAGGTGTGCTCTACTGCATGTCCACAAATCACGGGCTCTGATTCCTTAACGACAGCTCAAGGTCAAAACACTGCCACGACCGACTATCATTTGGAGCAGTATGAATATTTCAGGTTTTCTTAATATGACTTCACTGCACAGCTAATTAGAATTTTAATGACACTGTATATATATGTATATATATATATATAATTTTTTTTTTTTTTACATAAATCCCCACAGAAATGTTCTCCTAATGGCAGAAGGATGGTGAAACAAATGGTAAGAGAGTTGGCAAGAGAGTGAATTCACATTGAACATAAATTAAATTGTATCACTGCTATGCTGTTTACACTTTGGTGCTGTCACTTTAAAAAAAAATTTAACCAGATAACACAATCAGCCAAAAAAAGTTGATGGTCGTTTGACAGTGTTCTGACTCTTTACTCTTGAGAATAAGTAGTTTGTGCTTTGACTTTGAGCTTGCTCATTGCTTCTTGTGGGTGAAAAAAAGCTTGTCTAAAACCAGAGCAAAAAAGTCATGCAGATAAGACAAACTGACAGCATCTTAAGGCATTAGTAGTTCAGACTGCGTACAAAAGTAACACACCTTCATATATAGAAACATTATATTATTAGCAATGCATCCAGTTGTTGAATTGTGTTCATTTAGAAAACTTATGGGGGATACAGCAATTACTGGCAGACAAAGAAAACATTTCTTTAAATAAATATTTTATTTGAAAATAAATACATTTTCTTAAAATAGAATCAATAACATTACAAAAGCTTTGGGGAAGTGGGAAAGGAGTCGGAAGAGGGTTTAGGGAGGTTTACCCAAATGAGTGATGTGTAATTTTGGAACGAGTACAATCTCACACGTTTATCTACCATCTTAAGACAAGTTCCCACAATGTGTTGTACTGTACATTCTCAGCTGCTCTGTGGGAAAGTGGTGGCATCCCTCACGCTTGCTTTAACATGCAGTCTACTTGGTCTTAAAGCTTCAGGTCCTGCCCCAAAAACCACTTATACCTCTATACTGTACACACTCGTTTGTAAAAACGTAGGATATAATTTTTTGTCAACACATCAAAATAGCCACTGATTTACATTAACATCTGACAATGTTTTTCAAAGTACCTTAAATGTGTCTAGATCAACTTCACTTGTAGTCTACAGTACAAAGATACAATACACAAGAAGGCTGCACTTGTTATTATAGCAGTAATAAGAGGCAACTGTCTCGCTAAGGCCAGAAATATTTCCATTTTAACTGTGAGGTTGTGAGTTAATCTGGCTGCAGTTAACCAGGCAAAAAGTAAAATAGAGGTGGAACTCTCTTTTCTGCTTTTTTGACAGTATTTCAATGGCCATTGTTTGACTAGAGAGCTTGGAGATGGCAGATCTCCAGAGAGACAGGGACAGCAGCACGGTTGTATTGGAACAGATTAACACAGTGCAGCAGCACAGTCCTGACCCCTCTGACAACTCTACAAATAGCCTTACGATTGCAGGAAGTTCTCCTTCAACCAGCCTGCAGCGGCAAGCAGCAACCTTGACAGACATCTAATTACCAACTGCGCAAAAAAAAAAAAAAAAAAAAGCCACAGAACATGTCCTTTTTATAATTATTGAGACATTGGAGAATGTGCAAGCCGACCCTAATTAAGACAAGCGTGTGAGAGCATGTAATTTAAATCTAATCAGTTGAAAAGCAGCAGAGTAAGCTAATCTATGGCAATAACAACAACTTTGCAAGCTTTGTGCACTTTGCTTGCTCTTCTTGCCGAATGAAATCAATGCTACCGGTAGCTTCAGCTTTAAATAATGATTAAATTAAGTGCTGCTGGGGAGTGCTGTGTCCACACATTGTTTCCACACATGAAAACCTCTCTACCCTCACAGCCTCAGCACCTCCAGTCTGGGTGATTGTTTAGGGAGGAGGACGCCATTCAATGAGTTTTAAATGCCTCGCTGCACTGACCACACACAGACATACACAAATAACACACAGATGCAAATTCTGCAATCACACTTTTTTTTTTAACCATTCCAGTTTTGTCCTTTTTTTTTGTTTTTTTTTCATCCAACTTCAGACCTGTGACCGACATCTTTACGCTCTGATGGCTGTTTTTTTTGGCTTTCATTTGGATTTTTCAACATGTCATAGTTATGATGATTTTCATATCCTAACAGGTCTCTTCCTCCCTAACAATTCTTGCTATTCTATAAAGATTTGCTTGCAATGACCAGCTAAAAGTCAGGCTTAAGCACAGATACTTCTGAGCCATTTTCTAAGGATACAGAAATGCTTTGTTTAAGCCAGCACAGTAAGCAAAGCGCTACTTTGCCAATGATTCAATCACGGTTAATTAGCAGGGAACAGATGCGATACATTTTATGACTGCAGATTTAATCAGAGTCAGGTTAATGACACTGAAAGCTAAACTGTAGCACATTTTACCCAACCAGTCCAAGATAAACCCTCTATCATGTCACCAGGAATGCTGCACAACCTCACTCTCCTGCTCTTCAAGGAAAGGTATGATATTTTGTAGGAACTTAGTTTTGAAGAGCCAGCCTTCATATGCACACAAATTGTAAGAAAGAAAAAATCTGTTTTTAATCCCTTCATCATTGTATAAACAAATTCAAAGGACTATCTTTTATAAATTTGTAAAACATATGCTACTATTTGAAGATGTCATTAGAGATAAAATACATTTAGAGATGCCACAGAATTGGACTGACCCAGATAGATAGTCTTTTCAGGGGCTCCCTCATTGTTTTTAAGTTTACAATTATCCCAAAGCCTTGGCACTGCAGGCACATGTGCTGAAGGCCAGATGGGTACAGACAGCCCGCTGCATCAGGATGCCTCAATTTGGCGAAAGAAGACAGATCTTACTGAGACCGGCTCAAAGAAGTGAAACCTGGTCCTCTCGGTACAATTCGTCATCAATTCTCAGGCAGATCAGTGTGAGGGCGTACTAGACACTGTCAAATACACAGACAAACACCCAAACAGAACAGAGAGATTGTCTCCTCTCGCTGTGCTACTGTGACCGCTCAGTCATTCTTTGGAGTGTCCAGTCCAAATAAACCAGACCAGCTTCTGGCCACTTCACTCAACAGCTCACGGTGCTGGGTTGCTGTTTGCATACAAAGTCCGATATGAAGTCAAACTCATTCTGTCCCAGGAAGAGTTCAGGCAGCTCCTGAACACGATCCAACCCAAACTCCAGCACCAGAGAAGTCAGAACCTCCTCGTCAATCTGATCCATGTCCATACCGTTGAGCCCTAAAGGGCCACCAATGTGCTGCATGCCTGATAGCTGGGCCGGACCCATCCGGTATGGTGCACCGTTGGGCAGGTGATGGCCATTGGCTGAGCCCAGAGGGTGTCCATGGTACTGTGTGTTGAGTTTCTGCAGGTGCATTGTGGCCATAAGCTGCTGAGAGGTTAGGTTGCCAGGGAGGTACTGCTGCGGGTGTCCACCCTGCTGCTGCTGCTGCTGCTGGGGGTGCATGTGGTGGTGCTGCTGTGGACCCTGGCTATTGTACATCATGTTCCCCGCCATCATTTGATGGTGATGGTTGGCCATGGAAGCACCGTTCACGGGGCCAGCCATTCCTCCAGGTCCTACCATGCCTGGCCTTTGTCTCATGGTAGCCTCCATGTTGTTCTGAGGGTTCCTGCCGTAGTGCATGACTTGGCCATTGGGCAGACTGCGCAGGCCAGGCTGGCCGCTGTGCTGCTGAGGTCCATTCATGTTCATCCTGAAGCCGTGGGTCATGGGCATCATCATGTGTTCAGCCATAGCTGTTCTGTCACCCTGAACATATAAGACATTAGATTAGAACCCACCCACAGTCATTAAAAGCTAAATGGCTTAAAATACCCCCTATAAAAAAGGGGCATTTCACCACTATGTACAAAAGGCCCGGTTTGCTCATGACAAGAAGAGCTACTTAGCCTGAAAAAACAATTTGAGAAGAAGAAGCTTTAAATTTTGAAAAGAAAAAGAAAAAAAAAAAGAAACAATATGCTTTAGGAAGAACTGGACAATATAGCCCGAAGGTTAAAATTTATTTTTCAAGCTTGGAGACAAAAACATTTCGAAAGGTTTTTGTTCTTTTTGTTCTCCAAAACAAAAACAGCCTAAAGACATGATTGAAACTTTTAAATGACCACAAGCCAAGACAGCTGAGCAAGAACAATAAAGACCTGCAGCACCTGCCAGGTTGTCATTGCTATAAAAATCCAAAGTATGAGATATAAACTTAGAAAAAAACAATCATCCACTTTTATATAAATAAGTTATCTGCCTCTGTTCTTAACAGAGCTTTAGCCTGATATTTACAGACAGCTAGCTAATATTAGATACCCATTGGGCAGATAGACTAAACAAAACAGGTTGCACACACTGTTCCACTGACTTACACTTTCAGTCTGTACCTCTTATAGGTGCAATTGTTAAATTAGTAAGACAAGTTAGCCACTTTCAGAACTGTTGTTACAGAAATCTAATTATAGCGGCCATCATATAATAAAAGTAACACTTTTCTAAATGTTCCTGTAATTCAATTTTCATGATTTAGGCATTTTTCACAATTTGTGAGAAACATTAATTATTTATATTAATTTATTGGTAAATAACATCAACATTCAATACAAACTTAAAGGAAATACAGGGTTTAAATGTGATCATTTAGCTGAAAAAGAGGGTCTAGCAAAAGAAATGCTATCAGGTTGCATAATGGGAAATGTAGGATCTAGCTTATTTTGGATTCGACCCTCGACCTACTACAGACTTAAAGTCAGGACATCTAATTTTCTCCTGATTTAATTTAAATCATTGTTTTTCTTTGATCCGTCTCTTTTGACTTTGTACCAATTTATAGAAGTACAGTACCAATTTGTCGGATTGCTGCTTCAAAAGACATAACAAAATAAAAAAAACTTTCACTTTCAAGAGAATAAGTCTTCTTTCTGTTGAAACTACTCTCTCTCACTCCTCCACAGTTTCTCTTTCTTTATATAAATGCTACCAGTCATATCAGAAGAGTGTCATAAAAGCCATCTCAAACCTCCAAAATTACACCATCAGTGAATTACCACTGGATTTCACACTGACAGAGGGAGGGCAGCAGTACCCTTGCAGCCAAAAGGACGCAGAGGAATGCTTCTCCAGACCACACACACCTCTGCCCCCTTCAGCACACAACACACTGTCTCTCTTCTACACAGCCATTACAAAATAGTTCAATTAAGATTTGTGACAGATGTCAAACAAATCCTACTGGTTCTTAAACTGTAATTTGTTGTAAATTGCTGTCAACGTGATTGGCTTATTAAAATTGATGACAATTTTTATAACCTGTCTCTAGATGGAATTATTACAAAAACACATCCGGAACGAGCAATATATTGAGTGTCTTCTTCTGTCTGTGAAAAACAAAGACATTTCAGGCTTTTAAATCCCAAAACTGAACTATGGTGTTGCCTCTGGCTGCTTGTAGCAATTCAACCCTTTTGGAGCTGATAAAACAAGACACTTTCCTCAATTGCTTAAATCCTCCACGGAAATTTTATGCTCTTGTGTTACCTAATTGTACCCTATCTTTGCACATCTGGATTACCATTCAGTTTAATGTCACTTTGTAAATAGATAGTCTAAGGGAGGATAATAATTGCTGGCAATAATACATAAGCATTAAACCTCTCTTTTTTCCCTCGAGGACAGTGCATGTGAGCCATTCAACATTATTCGATGCCGAAAAAACCGCAACATATAAAACAGGCAATAACGCCGCAAGTTAAGTGACAATGAGAAAAGGTAATAATTTCACAGCCTGTGTCCAAATGTAATCAGCCTGTTTTTAATCTGTAGAGAAATTACAATAATTCGCAGTACAAAGGCAAAGTGCTGCCTCTCTACCTCTTTAGGGAGTAACAGAGGACGACACTTACCCGATATATCAATGTGGAAACCGTGCGGAGAAGTTGGATCAGCGCTGGGGTTGTTTCTCCAGCTGATGCTCCGGCTACATGCAGCCCTGCGGCGGATTCAAACTCTGCGGCGTCTCGGCAGTAAGAAGAGTTTGTTTTCTGGGTCAACTAAGGGATTATATGCATCTATAAAGCACAGAGAGAGGGAGAGAGATAGGGAGAGGAGGAGCTACCGTCCTCTCCGTCTCCTTTGTTGCCATTGGTCCTCCCCCTTAATCACTGTGCAAAGAAACATTCGCTAACTACCTCCTCTGATCCACCGGAGCAGCAGAGCCCCCCTCGGCCGAGCCGCGCCGTGGCGGCCATCCTGGACACATTTCACCGCTGTGCGCCTTCATTACTCTGACACTGTAATCCTTAACGACCCTCACTCTCTTAACTGAAAGATTTCTGTTTAAAGAGCAGCAAGGACAGATTCTTTCTAGCTGCAGACGCAACAGACCCACATCTACTGAGAAAAATCATTTTAAGAAGGTGCTTAGACGTTACTCTTCTTACTATGTAATCCATTAAAAGTATCGGAGTGATTAGAATCACTGCCTTTGAGAAAAACATAATTTTGTCATTATAAAATGACAAAGAGCTCAATACCAATTCGCCCTCACACACATATTTATATATGTATACATGTATATATTTTACTGAAAGTTTTCATCCACATAACAAATCTGCCACAGCACAGTTCAATAGCAAAACGGACCATGGAACTTTTTAACTTTTTTTTTGGTACAAATGACACAGTCAGAAACCAGAAACAGGTTGTTTTTTGTTTCTCTAATTTTGGGCAATAAACAAAAGAGAAACAAATTTACCCCTCTGTTTCCTTTTCATTGGTGGGTGGTGCTTCAACACCCCCTTGCTTCTGATTGGCTCATGTTTGCGCTGTACTCTTCAAAATAAAGGTCTAACTCAATAAAATATACTGCTATGTTTAATGACTACTGCTGCTGTTGCTACTTCCTGTCAATACTGTCAATACTGCAAATATCCTACTAAGTTGTATTACCATTATGCAGACATGCTTGCATGTTACTTTTTTTCCTGACTACCTTTCGGCACTCCCTGTGAGATGTTTAACTGCATTTCGTTGGCTAATGACATGACAAGTAAGGTTAGTTACAAAAAATGACCAGCAGGTGTGGCACAGTGTAAACCTCCTAATTAGAAGGGTATGTTTTTTCATGCATAGAGCCTAATTTACTAAAACCCCAACTACAGTGTACTAAATTGCATGTGAACTCTAACATATTACAGGTTTTATAGGTGTACATTTGCAAGCAATCTACTATGAATAATTGTGAGACTTACTCACCGATTTCTGATCCCTGATGGTGTCAATTGTAGCAAAAAAAAACAAAGGGTTAGATATAGTTTGGTCCATATATAAATTTTACACTGAATGTATCTGTGAAATGTTTGCTAGCAATGTATTAGTTTTCCATCCTTACAATACCTACTTGTGGTAACTACAGCATGATGGACTTTTTCATGCTTGTGTTTAGGCAACTTAAAGCATGTGTTTAAGGTTGCTGATCCGTGTAAAGTAATCAAAGAGGCAGCACTGACTTCAATGACAAGATGAGACATGTTCGCTTTTTCTCCTTTTCACTAAAACATAATGTTTTTATTAAACTTAGGGCTGCATCGGCGTTTTTTTTTTTTTTTTTTTACGATAAATTAAAATGAGATATGCAGCGATAACCAAAGTGTTTTCTCCACAAGGAAACATTGTCATCATCTCAAAATTATGTGAAAAAACATATTTTTCATTTTTTTTTTAATTTCCAAGAAAACATATTCTTCACTCTGTCTATATTAATGTGTAAGAATCTGTGTCAACCAATGTATATCAATATGTGTTAACATTAAACTGTGCTCACAAAAAACAGATTTTTTTTCCATGAGTGAACTCACAAAGACCTAGAATTTGATATATATTCAATTTGATTTAGAATTTGATTAATTAATTATCACCTTTCATTCAAAAGTTGAATTCATGCCCCTTTCTAAATTAAGTACACTCATGCTTTAGTCTTACTTTGTCTGCTGTGACCAATAGTGTAAGATTTTGTTTTTTTTTCATACACTTTAGACCTTACAGGGCGCCCAACATGATCCTAATATTTACTTATCACTTCACATAGCAACATACATTCTCTTGTAGTGAGTAAGGAGTTATTTAATAGGATATTCTTACATATGATACCAGTACAATATTATCTAAAAAAAAGACTGTCAGGTTGTGTAACCTGTTCAGACTCCTTCCAGATAATGAAGGAAAGATTTGTCTGTCAGTCACAGGTACCGCTGCAGCAGCCAGCTGAACGGAGTAGGCAGAATGCTTTAAAAACACCCACATCAGGATCATCACGCAAAAAGTAGAAATTTGTCATCAGATCGGCCTGAAGAAGTAGAGTATACTTGGTCTTACTGGAGTCAATTTAGTGTTTGCCTGTGATTTACTTATCTATTCATTAGCATATCTTACCTTATTTGCATTGGTCAAAACAACCCTTATCTTTTAATTCAAAAGGTATGTTGGACTAACTGAAACATGATACTTTGTCCTTTGCAACAAGATGGAAATCAAACCATCCAGTGCCAGAGTAAGCTCACACCAGCTAGTCCTTTTGTTTTGGCCTCCCTCCCTGTGTAGAGAAAATCAAGCCCCCTCAGCAGGAGCTTGGTATGTATTCCTGTTGACATACACACAAACCCTCTGCTGCAGAGGAATGTGTCCTATTTTTGGGCCCCTGAAGTCAGCCAGACTTCCAGCCTCTTTCATATGCTCGATTCACTTGACCATTGTGCTTTTTTTCTCTTTTGATAGGATGCTGTTTTTTTTATCTGCAGCCATTTATTTAGAGGGAGTAGTTGTTATTAGCAGTGATGAGCACTTGTTGTTCATTTTGACATATACAGCTGGACACTAAATTTGTGATTTTTTTCCAAGTGCAAATTTCCAGAATCACACTGAGTTATTTACATTCACCCGCTCCCTGTTCTTAAGAACAAGCTACTTGCATTTTACTACAGTATTTCCCCTTTATGCATATTTACACTTCTGCTGCATCATATTTCAGAGGAAATTTTCTTAATTAATTCAACTAGTACTACTAACTACTTTAATTAACAGCTTGACAAGCAGCTCTTTATGAGACGAGTGCTTTACATAGCCATCACGCATCGTTATAGAGTAAACTGTGAGATTATAATGCCACTCTGCCTACAGGTCATGACGCATGTTGTGTGTTTTGTTTTTATCTGCACAAAAAGCATCAGATTTGTAACTCCTATGACTTGTGACTTTACCTGGATTGAGCGTCTTTACTTGAAATTATTGATACCTTTCCCTAATTCCAAGAATGTTATTTAAAAAATGTTCAAAGATTGAAAGAGTTTCTCTCAATTACAATGATGCTATTCATTCTCAGCAAGCCAACACTCAAGTTTTGGATCCACATTATTTTAACTAATTCAAACTGCATTAATCAAACCCAGTCGAGTTGCAGGATGGAGTCTTAAAGAACTTATGTTACTGAGCTCCAGCTACCAAATTGCAATGTAAAACACATGCTAGTTCAAAATTACAGATGAAGATGCAACACAACCCAACTTTAACATTTGAAGTCATACAAAGAACACTAAGTTGAGGCTCTGTTGTAAAAATAGCATCAATTTGAATAGTGTTTTATGACTTTTTTAGCAAATGAATCACTAAACCTGAGATTTGACTTAGTACTCGAATGCAAAGATACGAGCCTTACTTGTGACATTTAAAAAATGATTTGTACCATCCTCTGCTATTTTCAGTCTTTAAGTTAACCTTAGTAAGCCAGCTGCTTGCAGTAATTCATATGAAGCACACTTACAGTATATGAACTTTTTCCTCATCTAACTCTTTCAGATAGAAAGTGATTGACCACAGTTATCAAAACTTCTCATTGAACTAAAATCCTAAACTTACATAAAAAATGTTTTTTATAATTATCTGAATTTTATAAGATAAAGGTCTGGATGCATGGCAGACTTCAGGTAAAGTAACAAATATGACAACACATACACATTTGATACTGAATTAAAATGTCTTTTTCTACAGGCCATGGGACAATGCATCACTCATCTCTGCTCTGCTCTGTTGAACGCTGTCAAGTGCTGTTAGACACGGCTGCATGTAATGATGTGACAGTCCCTCAGACTACTCTGCTTATTTGACCTCATCTGCTTGTCTGAGAATTACTTGCTGGTCCGAGAAAGACAGAAAAGGTGTAGTGACAGTTAACCAATGAAACTGTTACTCTTGGTAATCGATCGTTGCTCATTGGCTGTGCTCCATCTTCATCGTGACTCAGTGGTCCGCCATACTAATCTTTCGCAGCCTAGAGCCAATATTATTGTGTCTTTGGACCGTGTGCTACATTATGTAATGCCCACTGCTTCTATGCAAAGGTAGGCGGATGGACTGGATGTAATTGGTTTATGTGCAACTGCTACAACAAAGGCAATATCAGCGCTGACTCACTTTCTCTCTGCCTGTTTGTCTCTCTTTCTTTCCATCAAGCCTACTCATTTTCTTGTTTTTCCCCCTCACACCGTATACGTCCAGGTTTCATATTACTCACTGCTTCTTGTTCCCTGTTCTCCAGCCCCCGCAGCCCCCACCCTTATCCATTCACACTGTCTCTCCTTTGTATGCTTATTCCAATAAGGGCTTTATGTATTGTCACAACATGATTAATGCAGTTTTTGCAAAAGGCAATTATTGCTAGCAGAAGGGCAGACCCACACACGAGGTAATCACCATTGAACACTGCTCGAGCTGCAGCTCCTGCTCTGCCACTAGCCCTCATCCAAACAGAGAGCATCACAAAATAGATTTGTAAAAAGGTCATTTGAATAAATTGCCTTTTTAGGTACAGTAAAATGTGTTTCTATGTGTCTTACAGCTATAAAAACTGCCTTCTCAAGCCATTGAAACATATGAGTATGTTATATTTATTAAAATACCCTGCTTATGACATTTATTATAAAAGAATTATGTGCCTTCTAACATTTGCTTATATAATAGGTTCTGCTTAAATGCATCTTTACTCACATATTTTATTATTTTAAGTCTGTAAGCAGCTGAACAGTGAAAATGAGGGACTTTTTGTTTCATGCTAATCAGCTGTTTTGTTGACTTTGGTTCGGCTGATATGTCTTATATGACATGTAAGGGACACATCAGATGGATATCACAATAGATATTTGTTTAGAGCAGATAGAAGTCTGTGATCCCACTTGGTTTAATGTTATGAATTATAGGCAAGGATGCTTTATGAAAAGGAGTCTTTTTTTAATTATATTGAAAAACACAACAAAACTTCTCACTTAATTTAACCCCATTCCCAGAAAAGAGATGTGAAAACTTTCCATGTTTTTTAATGAGTATTCACATGATCATGGTTGTGTGAGGGTAAAAAATACTATGACATGTCAATTGGACTTATAAATAAATATAATAAATCCTAAGTGAAAATTCAACATGGGTTTAATTACTTTTAGTGACAATACACTCATGTATGCTTGACCTCCACATTATCAAGCACCCACCCAGTTGTATATTTCGAAGCTTTCAGAAATAAACACCCAGTTGTCAAGTCGTATACTGCTCGGATGTTAACTTGAACATTGTTTTTAAAGTCTTAAACTGCTCATTATGGTATTAACCACCAACCCGCTAAAAAACATAACTGAGGTCACTTAAACAAGGTGAACACCGGTGTATCAGTGAGGTTGTTCTTAGGCTTTATTTAAACCAGATCACGGGATTCGGCACTAGTCCTTTAAGGCATTTTAATATGCTTTTATGCTGCGGCACAGGGATCGCTGAGGATGTGGAAAAATTATTCCAACACAATAACTTGAAACAGAATATTATGCTTCTCACCACAACACCCGCTTTGGAGTGCAGCCTTATGCTGTATTCCATTTAAACTCGGAAGTTGGAATTTCCCAGGTGGAAGTTTCAACTGGAACAGCTCCTGATGTCGGACCTGGGAGTACTACAAGTTTGCAAATCATGATGGCTGCTACTCGTATCAACAGTGGTGAACATTCTGCAAATTTCACTGTTATTTTGCAGCTATGTAAGTCATCCATGCTCATAGTTCTATTCAGTTTTTTTCAGTGGACATGTTGCTACACTGTTTGGATGTGAAACACCATGTAGAGCGTTGTTATCAACTGGTATTGCTAATAATGACTAATATGTTACGTTTGAACCCTGTTTACATTCATGGCTAAGACATTACTCCAAGTTCCAACTTCTACTTCAACTTCCACTACTGCTGTAAAAGGAATGCAGCATTAGTCACAGCAGTGCTCTGAGATAAATGCTAGAGTCAACATGCTAATATGCTCATGCTCAGCAGGCTGATGCTTAGCCACTAATGTTTACCATATTCACAATCTGAGTTTGGTGTTTTAGCATGTTAACTTTTAATAATAAAACACAATTTTAGAGCAGATTAAAATGCACTGCATTTAGTTGGGTTTTTTGGTTTCTTAAAAAGTATCCCAGCACAAGTGGTGAATCAAACTTAATTCAACACAAAATGTCAGCAATGTACAATGTGCCAGACAGCCACCACAGTGTGCCTCATGCTGTACATCATGTGTCTGTCTAACCACAGTGTTCACTTCCCTGTTGTTGTGTATCCAACAAAAGAGGGGGCCTATTTTCTTTCCATTCCCTCCTCTCGTATGCAGCTCAGGAAGGAGGGGCGTCCCACCTGCTGCTCCAGGTAGCTGAAACAAGAGCATATGTTGTTTTATTAGTCTGTGTTTGTGTGTGTGCAGCCACGTCTGTTCATGCATGTGTGCTTGAGGTGCTGTTTCTCCATTAATGTCTGTGTTTGCATGGGAGGGGGAGGGCTGGCTTTTAGATTCCTGGGTCTCTTGGTGTAAGCTATGTTGTGCTCCAGTAGTTCCATTTGGTCAACAACACCGCCCACCCCCATCCCCCACACCAACCCCTCTAACCGCCAACCTTTAAAAGTCCTGCCTCCTAAGATCAGCTCCAATCCTAGTAACTCTCTATCTGTCATCTGTCCATAATATGAGGCTGTAGATAAACACACAGACGTTGTATCTAATATAAATGTAAGTGACAATAGCACCAAGCTGCAACAGGAAACCGGTGTAATAGCGGTTTCTCTCTCAAACGACTTCCTTTCTCAGAGAGACACACTGAGACATCTTCTCAGAAACCAATTTTTATTAGATATTAGAGATAAAAATGTAAGAGTTTTCATCTGTATGATGAAATGCCTTTTTTAAAAGTAACTTTTTAAAACTTCTTTGTTCAGCTTTTGTTGTCCTCGTTCCTTAATGTATTTTCTGTGTAATCAAAAGTGGAGTCAAATTCCTTGTATGTGCACTCTCTTAGCCAGTGCAGGTCATTTTAGTTTTTTCAGAATTTGAACTTTTTAAAAAAAATAGAAGTGTAATCCCTTATTCTGTCTGTTGCAAAGGATCAGATGATTCAAAATGACAACTTACACCTTTTATCCATTTGCCTGTATAATGGTATCCATGCAGATAGTTTTGGATTGACTTTTATTGGATGTCATATCAAGAAATGCTTTTTCAATACAAATGAGTTAAATGAAGTGTTTGTTCTTCAAGAAACTCTTCTTTACTTGTTTATCTGTGTAATCCACAGAAAACACTGTCAACAGTTTCAAGGGAACTATTCCTTTAGTACAAAGAAGTTCCCCTGAAATCAGTCCACAGTGAGCTGGATTACAAAGGAAAACCAGGACACTCAGTGTGTTTATGTGCTCTCATGTAACTGGGTTACAGTAAGCTTTTTGCACATTTTCTGCCCATTGTTTCCTGGGGGGGGATGTGTCTCAAAAGCAATTTGCACCTTTACAAGCACAATTGGGGGATTGATGGCTGCGTCTATTGCAGATAAATTTGTAAGTCCTAGAGGACTTTCACATACTGATACATGGATTGTAAATATGAAGTTTGATTTGATTACAGATATGAATAAAGACAACAGGAAATCATCTCATAATGGTGGAAAAGTTTGGGAATAGGAGTTTAAAGAAACACAATATTTCAGTGTGTTTCTTAGCCATGTGGAATTAGTTTTGTGGCTGGTTTAAATGTGTATTAAAAAAACTTTAGACGGGAAAAGTATGGCCATTACTACAAAGTGCTAGGGTAAAAAGAAATATCATTAAACAAAGCCATAGTCTTCATCATCATTCACCTGGTTTCTTGTGGGCATGTAAACATACAATTGAACTAAATTGTATGAATATTTAAAATAATCTCTAAATGCTGAGAAATGTTTAACATCCAAGATTTAGACCAAGATAGTAATACCACCCTCATGCCCTTAGTATGGAGCTGAAGGGGAGGTGGTTAGTAGTTTGCACATAACAGCGCATAACTCCCCTGATTTTTCCACTTTTCAATTTTTATATGGATATAATAAATAAAGATACATTTTGTTACAGGTTCTCTTGTATATATTTAATGTCCTGTGAAGGTGTAATTGCAGATTGCATATAACTTGATACCCCTCTGATCACCCTCCCTTTCCAAGCAGGTAGGGGTGGACCTACAGCGGCTGCAAAACATGAAAAGGCCCTTCCCAGAGTCATTTTTTGGTTTATCCATTCTGGGCTGCTGTAGAAATATGGGGATTAAAGATGGCTAACTTTGAAAAAGGACCTGCTACCTCTGTAGATATAAATACTCATTTTAAGGTAACAAAGTAAACGTGCAAAAAGATTTCCCCTATGCCTTCACACTGGACCTTTAATTTTTGAGTTGTCAAGGTGCTGTTGTGTGTATTTACAGACTTGGACAGAGCCAGACTTGAAAATTTGAAAATACAGTTTTAACACTGCTAACTGCCTGTGGCTCTGTTGACACTGCGGGCCTTTAGTGCTTCTGTCGGATTCTTTTGGATGACTATTCAGATCTATTCTAGGACACAACCCATATCTGATACCAATATGAGCTGACAGCAAGGTCTGTTCGACCTTGCTGTCAGCGTCAGGGTAAGAATAAAATATGTCACATTTGTTTTTGTACCTACACTAAGCTTCTCCTGCATGTTTAAAAAAGTCTTTGATAAAAGTAGCCACAAGTTTTGACTGATTTAAAGCAGTAGCCCACATATTAGTGTTGAAACACTAAGTTGTTCCTTAAAGCTTTAACAATTAATCAATTGATAACCTGTAATTTAAACATTTGTAAATGATTCTTAACCAAACAATAGAAAATGTTTTTTTCTACATCAAAGCTTTATTTCCATTAAAAAAAACATGCATAATCCCCAACAGTTTATTAAACATACAAATATGTACAGGCGAAAAAATACTGATCACATTCAGTAGAGGAGGACATCATATGACACTGATCAATTGATAAGATTTGACTTGTTCAAGCCAATTCTCGGCAGCTGTTGATTTATCATTATTATCCCCACCGAATAACAATCACATACCTGTTTGGCTTTGGTTTTGGTACTCTTAATGCTGATCTTGGCTCAGCCAAACTATCAAAATGTCAAATGAACCATTATTTACTTATTGTCATGACGACACTGACAAATTGCTGATGGGGCCTGAAATACAAGTAGCATGTCTTTTGATCATTTTGCATTTCACATTCTTGTAGACAAGAGTGGAATTCCACAATATGACTAAGCAGCTGAATGTTATATGAGATTTGTATAAAGGCATTGTCACAGCAGATAGTAAGGATGCACATTTAGTAACAATAACTATTCAACCGAATAAAAGGAAATAAAGATCCAAAAGTTTTAAGATAAGAATTAGGGAGTGATGTCAGTAAAATTACAAGAAAGTATGCAAAATGCATATATTTGTGAAAAACCTGGTTCTCATGGAACCAAAGGCATTACATAGTGGTGATACTCACATGGCTAGTTAGTTTAACCATGTTGGCTTACCCTAGTCAGTCACAAAAGCCCCCAGAGTTCCTCACTACTGTCTCTTTACTTTTCTCTTCTAAAACATTTTTCTTCACCATTTTAAACCATTTCTGCAGTGAGTGTTTTCTGAGAGGGAAATAAAGCTTTCTGAACAAACAAGCTTGCTATCACTTGAGCTTAGCCTGTTTGCTTGTCAATCACAAGGCAGCGCGAGTAACCTTTTGTAGAGGATGTATTTTTACTATTGACTACTGTTTATAACTGCCATTGCTCTTTTACAAAGCAGATAATACACTGCCCGGGGAGGAGGATAATGGCAAATTAGTTAATAAACTACAGTAGTTATTAGTTTGAACTCTACAGCTGTCTGCCCCCTTAAAGTCATTACTGTAGAGACAACTTGCCAATTAAGATATGGAGGACACGATGTGATTCCTTTGAAATGAATTGAATGTGTTGAGAAATGCTGACACTTTAAATGCTGGTATGGCCTTGGCAAAAAAGAGGAAACAGCAAGTCAACTTTTTGTAATTTCAATGTAAATATAGTGTGAATGCTTGGATGGACTTTTTTTTTTACAGTGCATTGAGTAATAGTGGCGCAATGTGCCTGTTTTGTACACAGCCATAAAGACTGTTTGTTCATAGGCCCACTGAGTTGTGTTTTTGCCCTATGAGTCACTACTGCATGGTCCCCTTTGTTGAAATACTTTTTTTTTTCCAACAATGACTCACAAATAATGTGAAAAAAAGCACCAACACACAAACAAGCCAATGACATTGTCATATAGGAGAAGTAAATAATTTTTGAAGTAGGTCTAAAGAACAATCACACCATCACACTCTCTCTATTTTTCTCCTGCTCATTGTAACTGCTATAAAGAGATTTCCTCTTTGGTACCTTAATTTAGCACAGACTAATGAAATGAAAACTGGTAATTGGTTGTGAAGACATTTTTTGGTTAGCAACATTGAAAGAAGTTTGGTACCAGACACTAGTTACATGTAAAACTTTTGTTGTCACTGGTAACGGACTGCAGTCTTGTACTTATGTTACTGCCAAACCATAAAGATGCACAGAATTAGATTATGCGGATATCAAATATATTTTCAGTCTTAACAATTTGCTTTTCCTGCCATCAAGCCCTGCTTTCTCTCTCTTTTAAATTTGTTTTGTTCTTGTATTTGTCTGATGCTCAAATGTCAATAACATTAAATTAGAATTCCAACTGGCATTAGCATAATGGAAAGGTTAAGATGTGGAGGGTTGAGAAGACATGTTGACTGATTGATTTAACCACTTTGCAGGTTTTTTTGCCTCATCCCTGCATCTAAATCTAAGTGGGGTCTTAGTATGTGAAGATTGTGGTCCCTCACCCCAAGTAAGATGAGATGATAATTGCATAAATAGGATCTCATATTTTCACCTGCTCTTTCCAAATGTGAAAAGATAAGTAAATGGTTTAGGTAAACTAATGAAAACAACACGTTTAAATATATTCATAATTTGTGTTAATTTACTTGTCTTGTAGAAGAAAAATACTTTAATTTTCTTCCTAAGGATTAATATGTGATGTCTCCATCAGATACATTAAACACAGGAGAGATCTCTTGTGATGATGCCTGCTTAAACACCTGTTAGTTTTTACCTGTTTACAATTTAGCACATTTACAAACCATAAAATAATGTAGTATAGTACAGAGTAGTATACAAAATAAAAACCAAAAAAAGTTGATTGTTTTATCACAGGTGTAGTCTAGTTTATAAAGAAGCTCAATCCATTTGTTCCTCTTCAGTAGCAGTACACAACACCTTGGCCTAATGATAACTGTGCTATATTCAGAGCCTGACTAGATACTGAAGGCATATGAACAGTACATTATAGTGATAAGGAGAAGGGCTGTAGCTGCACTGACAGTCTCTCAAAGTGACGTAGATAGATTTTTCTAGCCTAGCTAAATGTAGGTACCTGCACTGTGACTCTCTCAAAGGACAATAAATATGCTTCTGGTGACTGTAAAAGCTCCAGACTCAGTGTCTTCACAGCAGAGACAGTCTGACAGTAGATGCTCAGGGCTGATTAGCTCAGACTTTGCTTTGACAGTTGTTACTCCCTTACCTTGCATTTTTAAATATTATGGAGGGAGGGATTTATCAGATTTGAAGGTATAGATACCTGTAAAAATTTCCGTCTAGGTTGATGTGAAAAAACACGTGATTATTGGCAGTAACAGAAGGTAGTTAAATACTACAGGTCATGGAATTTGGTGTGTAAAAACATGTGTTGAGCAGATTTTTTGTTTAGAAATACAACTTTGTTTTTATTTAAAAAAAAAAAAAGTAAATGAAACTAAAGGAATTGGTTGGTTTTTCTATCATGTCATAAGAAACCTTGATCTGATTTCATGCTGCACACTGTATGAGTACTTTACCATACATATGGCAGGACAACAAAA
>JAPZDZ010000008.1:19403375-19417903 GCA_029783805.1 Acanthurus tennentii | reverse complement strand
GGTCAGTCGAGGAATTGCAAGTTTTTGTACTTCCTGGTTGGCTTCAATGCGGAAGTGGGGAGTTTGCCCCTTGGTTGCAAGTAGCTTTACAAGCAGATGGAGTGACAGTGGGGACGGCCATCATATGTACGTTAGCGAGAAACCAGCAGAGCCAATCAGAGAGCGATATTTAGGTTAGAGGCGGGACTTCTGTTAACCGGTTGTATTGATTGTATTGGATTTGCGGTTGTATTGATGGTGACTGCACATTAGTGGCTGGATATTGGTAGGGCCGTGTCCATACCCAATTCTACGCCGATGGCTTATTTTATGACAACTTCTTTAAGTTTCGGTGTCTACAGAAAAAAATGCAACATAAGAATTGCTTTGGATTGTCTGATACTGTCTGTGCCATCAGCTCCATTTGGATTATTATCAGTTATTATCAATTATCTCTATTACCACAGGCTTTTGGTCCACCATTGAGCATGGCTGCTTAGAAAAGTTACACACACTATAAATGTGGTTAAATCAGTCACAATTTCGAAAACTGGCATTGTAAACTTTGTTTTCTTCAGGGCTTAAACTGTTGCAATAAGCAGCATCTTGGATTTCAGTAAAATCATGTTACTGCTGGTAGTTAACTAACACTACTGGTTCTTAAAAAGACAAGAGTTAATAAATCAAAAGAAAAATTAAATAAGACAAAAGGTGGCAACAAAACAGCTTGGACAAACTGAAAATGTGCTAGAGGCACACCAACAGTCGTAAAAAAAGTAAGGTAGTGTTAATATCGTCAGATTCTGTGGACTTGTATGTAATGTATTTCAGCTGTTTCTCATGTCGCTGTTGGCAGTGTTCTACTGAATTAATATCTGCAGGTAACCATGCAAACTTCCTCTAGGTGTTCACTTAGGGAAATTATTATGTTGATGTTTCTAAACATTTTAGCTTCTTTCTTAACCCTCATTGGGAAAATAAAAATTGGTATCTTTCTTAAATGTTTCATAATATTTAAACCACTCGATCCGCTGTAATACACATGCTTTAAAAAGTCGTGTAAACTGGAATTCCTCAAGAATGTTGTTGTAATAAAAGGTTGTAACTTCCTTAGAGTTAGGTTGGGATGAATTTCATCCAGTCTCAGACATAGCAAATTGTGTATGATGTCTGATGCCGACTGCTAAAATAGTTTGAAAATACATCATAAATACAGGATAGTCAGACGGTGTTACTGCAGTAGTGCTATTTAAGTGGTTTAAATGTAATTGTAACAAAATTTGGGGGACACGAATGAATTCATTAAAGTCAGTTTGCTGTTAAACTGTAGAGCAGAGACACACGGACGCTTTGAGAGAACAAATACACAGAGCCTTTTTCTAAAGCCTTGCAAAAGGTGAGAGCAAGAGACCCAAATTTGACTAACTAACATACATTTTTGTGAGAAAAAACACAAACTTAATCAAGATCAGGTATTAAAATGAACACTTAGTCAGATGACACCTAATAAGGAAATGTTTAGGGATTATAACAACTATTATTCTGACCACAGGAAGGAAAGTTCCAGAAAGAAAAGGGTAATAGTGGAAAATATGTTACCAGGGGATGGTTGGACATACGTTTTTCTTTCTTCTTTTTAACCAGGCCTTATAAATGGATCACTACCTGGTTGAAACCTTTGGACTCCTATTCAACCAAGCATGGCGTGCACAGACAGGAATGGGAATGCACTCCTACCCCTCTAGTTGCTTTTGGCAATGTAAAACAGGCCCCTGCACATTAAAGTATTGATTCTGCTGGTTTATCTTCAAGAGAATAGGTTCTAGCTGTGAGATGATTGCAGTGTGTCCGTATTCATTTAGTCATGAGGTGCAAAAAGGGACAGATGATTCTGTAATCAGAGTCACACAGTGACGGATCAATACAGTTTGAGACACGTTGCTGGAAAATATGGCTCGGCTGAAGGCCACTTGCCAGAGCCACACTAAAGAGCTAAAATCACAGGAGATGCTTTTATTCTTCTGTGGAAAGGATTTCAATGCCCAGCAATCATTTTTAGCGTTCACTGTATCCTGTGTGAAATGGACATAAAATAAGGATGAGCAGCTGCTGGCATCAAAAGCTATCAGTCAAATGGAGCAGAGGCTAAAAGAAAAGGACAGTAGAACGAGGACGGTGGATCTATGCTGCCTTTCTCTGTGGTCTCTGTCAGTTCAGTCAGCTGTGATTTCCATATCAATATTTGAGTGACACTGAATAATTTAGAGGCGTGCAGTGACACAACGGGATGCAAGGCTGAGTGGCGCCCTGCCACCGCTCATATTGTTTGTGTGTGTGTATGTGTGTATGTGTGCGTTTTGCTGGTTGCATTCAGAATATATATTTGTAAGTCAACTGACAGAAATTGAAAAAGCAATCACGTATGTGAAAGTCTGTATTGGTAGAATAGGATCTCAAATGGCCTGCCAAAGAGACATTTGCATTCATGACAGCAGTTCTGACAAATACATTTCAGCTCAAGATACATTCAGAGATCATATTTAAACCAATCATTCACGGTGTGACTGATGACATCTAAAAACAACTTGTTTTCAATTGTTCAGTGGACTATATTCATAGGGTACAGGGGGAAAAAAAAACCTTAAAAGTAGCACCTTTTTCTTATAGTACACTAAAGACATTTCTCTACCAAAAATCCACTGAGTTTGTGTAAATTATATTGCTGATGAACCACTTTTGCACCAACAGTCACTTTTTTTTATCAAACAATAACATTGCATCATGTTTTAGGTGAGAAAAAACACATTTATCATTTTTAAGTTAATTGTTATCTCGCACAGTATAAATTGGAATAACCACATACTATAAATAATTCATAAGGAGTACACTTCAATTTAGTGTAAAAATTGTAAAGCACAGGACAATATATTAAATATATTTTACTATAAATGTAATGTTTAATATATTTTAGTATTAATATAATATTTACATAGTGCACTGTATTATAGCGTATGGTGCGGTGCAGGTAAGCAAAATGCAGCGATACTGTGTCAATTTTGTGGTCAGTATGGGATTTAAAGAGAGTGAGCAGCTGCTCTTTGCATTCCACTCAGCCACTGTTGACCCAGACTTTGCCCCTGTCTCTGTGACTGATCAGCCATTTATCAGCTCTGTATCTTGTGACTGGAGGCTGCTGTCACTGCCTTCCTCCCTCCGAGTTGCCTGGAGACTGTTGCTCCCCTAACCACTTCAGGTACAAGGACAAAGGGGATGATGCACTAATCCACTGTGGAATATTGTGGCAGGGTACAGTGTTTCTTAGTGGAATGCCTGCTTAATGCTTAGTGCCTAATGCTTAATGCTTAACATTAAAAGGAAAAGCCACAGTTTCTCAGTTTGATTGCTTGCTTTGCTTGATTGATTGCTTTGATTATATAAGGCACATGCTGCTTCTCATAGCTGAGGACTTCTTATGTCCCAATGCAACATAATTGCATTAATTTCACACTCCAGGGTGACAAAAATTTAATTTTTATCATCTTAAGTATTTCCTATCACGCTGGTGAGTGTTCATATTATCTGATAAGTTGGTTCCAATTGCAAAAGGGAAGTGAAAACCTAATGATTGAGATCTTGAACATATGTTAATGGCGGTGACGTAAACATAAACATAAACAAATACTGATTCAACTTTAATTTTGTTTAATTTTCAAAATGTACAAAAAAATCTTCAAATGTCTTTAATATTAGCATTTATATAGCAGGTAGATTGCAATTCCTTTTGAGAATAAGATTCTATCAAGAGGTTTCCATCATGTCTGTGACATTATGCTGACAATAATGCATTTTCTCATCATTTCCAAAATAAATACTCTGGAAGCAGCTCACAGTGATCATAGTTACAGTGATCAGCTGCTTATGTGGATCCAAAAGGTTGGAATTATCCCTATACAAATACTTTTTAAATGGTTTACTCGTAGTAAACTAGTAATCCACCTACACCCCCTATTTTAGAGTTTTTTTATACATAACAAAAAAAGAAAAAATTAGAAGTATGGCATCCTTTTTTTCATGTACTCCATTACACATGCAGTAACCTGTCTACTTCTAACTGGCTTGGTATTCACACTTCCAGCTATCTTCGATGCAGTTGCAGGGTCAGTCATTTCCTCTGAGTTTTAAAAACAGAAAATTTTATTTTCTTAGATTTACTTTGTGACGCTGGAGGGGCAGGGAAAGCTGCGTTTTGCAACAAACAACCAGTAACAGTGACGACTGCTAGTGATGGAGACAGAAGAAAAGTTGGTGTCATTACTTTACATTTACGGAATGAATATTGCATCATCGATGTGGTGGTAATCTTCTTAGGAAATAAAGGGAAACAGATCATTTTGACATGACCACTGTAAGCAGTCTCGATGGTACAATAAAAAAGTGTCCAGTCGTCATTTGTTCAGCTAAACATCAGCCACTGTCTCCGATGAACAGCTTTTTGGAGACTTCATTCTGGCTTCACACACATGATGGGAACAGATATGACTGTTCTTATTTCTCTTTGATTTTTGTCTTCATTTCTCTTCTTATTTGTCTACTTTGTCAATTTCAGTCTCCCCAGGCAGTTATATGGAGGCATGTCGCCTGATCATTGTTGCCGTAGACCAACTATTTCCTTTTTCTTTACAGCCTCTGGAAACATGAACTAAGCTCCACTTGGCAAAACACTCACATGCATAGATAGAAAAACCCACAATAAGTCAAGAGAAAGAGAAAATGGATAGAGATGGAAGGGGAAGAGGTAAGACAGACAAATGACTTGCAGCCATGTTTCCAATCTAATCCTCTGTTTGTCTTCCAGGATCACTATACTTAAAGGGCATGACATGGAATTCAATAAGCAGATCTTACACTGGCATACCACAGAACTCATTGGCTTTCCGCCTCTGTTCTTTTTTCCTCTATATCTCTGCTTCATCCCATCTCTGTCCACACTCCTACCGCTCAATACTGTAGGGTTTATGGAGGTCACAGTGATGAAGGCACAGATTTAAAAGGGCAGCTATGATCCGAGTCCATCATGCCGAAAAAATATTATTCCTGCTCCTCAAAGTATGCATAGCACTTCTGACACTTGAAAGTATTATTCAAAGTAAACTTGATACTCTTCTTTTTTATTTCAAGAGGATTTACTATGTTCACTGTGTGCAGTCTTAATCGTATCTAAATGTACATAGAAATTTCTGTTCTTCCTCATTTACCAATGTAAATCATCATTCTGTGAATACTCCCTGAGTTTGATAACCTTCTCCATGATCCCTTATCAAAATATATCCTAAGAGAGAGTGAAGAGAAACAGAGGAAAGGAAGGAACAATAGAGAAACAGAGGAAACACTGAAAAATGAAGGTGAATATAGCAAAGGTCAATGCTCTTGTGCTGCTCATTATAAAGGAACCAAGGTGGTAAATATGTGTGTGCTCTGATCACAGAGCTCTTGGGAAATGTAACACACCTCACTGGATGCTGGATGTCCTACATTCAGCAGTTTACCTTACTATATGTACATTATATCTCAGTGCTGCTCGTGATTGAAAAAAAAATAGATTGTCTCTAGTGGATCAATGAGTCATCCTTAAGGGGAAACAGTTGCTCCATAAAGGACATGTCAATGACTGAAATGAAAAGATGTGTAATTTTATAAAAAAGAACATAAAACAGTCTTTTTTGGTTTCCTCAATGTCATCTTCACAATCAACAGTCTCAAAATTAAGAGAGACAACATAAGTTCCTCTGTGAGAATGTACAGGCACAGCAATACTTTGATCCAATTGCTAAAATTAGCATGCGAGAAAGCAATGTTGGGCCTAAATGCGTAAAAAGAGCAAACATTCATGAGTTAGCTCATAAATTCATGAATAGCGAAGAGTAAACGATCTTCAGCTGCTTGAGTATTAACATGAGCGGTGTTCACCCTTGTGATTGAAAAATTAGTCCCTAAGTGTTGACAGATAAACTGGAATTCCAGCTGAAATACAGCCTTCTAATAAATAACTCTATGCCCATAACACACACAATAAGCACAAAAAGTCTGGCCAAAAAAAAACACGACCAACTTGACCAACCAACTGTGACGCACTGTCTCATGTCACCTAATATGCAGGATTGCTAGCAAAGCATATGAATGTTTGTTGTTGTTTTTGAACTGTTGAATAATAATTTGGTTCATGCAGGATAAATAAGATGACCATTGTATCTACAGTGCAGCGTTGCTGACACATTGTTTCAGTGGGAAAACATATAAAGTAATTGCTTTCTATGATACTATTATTGGCTGCGGCGATGACTGTGGGCTGGGGATGGATGGATAAGAGGAGGTTCTATTAAAAAAAAGCTTGGAGCAGCACATTACACAAAGAACTTTGACCTTGTTCATTTTTAGGTCTGTGAACTTAGTTCAAAATTCAAAATAATGAGATGGAGTAGCTATTTCCTCTGCCGTGAAGTTGCATATTATTTAAGGAAAAAAATCTGTTCAATGATGATGTCATTATGGATGTCAGGTTCATATAACTGTGCATTGGTGTGGTTTAAACAAAAAAAGTTGTTTTCACCTGATTACAGTGGATGTAGCTTGGCACAACATACATTTCTAGATATTTCACAGTTTAACTTTTAAATTATCAAAATAATCACTCATCATTTTTTTCAGCACATCCGAGCACTTGATGAAGAAAAGTTAAATGCCTTAATGCTTCCTGTGGTGAACTCAGAAGTCTGTCACCAAAGATTTTTCAAAATATGTTAAAATAAACAAGTAACAATCAACTAAATATTTGAACCTGCCATTGCAGCCTGTAGTGATATTGTACAGTAAATAAATCTTTGTCAGACTCAAAGCACCTAAATAACCTCTGATGCTAGACAACATTGCTTAACATATTGATATCTTAGCATGCTAACTAACCTCCCCTCTAAACTACTTGACTACTTGACTAAAGTACACTGAAGCATAGCGAAGGCAGATGGAATGTCATAAGGCCTAGTTTTACAGGCAATATGCCATAAACCAACGCATTAGACAACTGTATCTATTCTTTATGATGGCATTAGATAAAGTTCTTGGTAACGAGCCAAAAATGCCTCCAGAGCCATTGTAAAACAGTATCACAGCATTAGTTGTGGATAAAGCAAAAAAATCTAATAAGAAATGACCACTTTAACTCTACTTGGTCACAATAGGGTAAGGCTCCTTTTCCATCACATCGAGTTGTCGAGAATATGTTATTTCTATTTATTTATCTATTATACCTGATAACTACAGTAGACATATAGTAATTGTTTCTGATGTCAAGTGACTATACACAAAATAGTTAGAAATAAGACTAACAGTAGGAAAGGATCAAGCGTGATGTTTGTGAGAAGATGCAGGCCTGTAACTCCTTGCTGGAGAGTTAGATGTGTACAGGAAGTGAAAGGGGGTACTTGAGGGATGACCGGAGGGGCAGGAAGGCTCACACTCATTGATTTTCAGAGACTGTAGCCAAGAGGTTTCCTGCTGCCCCTGCAGTAAAGGTCTGTGCCGAAAAATAATCAATGTTCAGGGATTCTTGCCTACTTGTTAGTACATTCCTTTTCCTGCTCAAGGTTCATGGACTTATTACATCTGACACATCTGGCAGCAGGCACAGCAATTGCCTCAGACAGCATACAATGGATTATAACAGATTCAGCAATAATATAGCTCTTGAAAAGAGAAATGTTGTTCTGTGAGCAGTCTACACTGTGTATGCAGCAGCTGCTGCCGGTGGATCCTGTATGTTTACAGTGATGAAGTATATCCATGAAACAACACAGTGAATAAAAATGTATTTTTTTAGAAGCAAGACAAAAAAAGACAAACATTTTAGGAATTTCTTCAATGTTTTACCTTCTGAGCTGCATGAATTGCATGGCAAACTACTAATTTTGCATCCAAGTAAAGAATGGTCAATAATAGTCCAGAAGAATCAACATCAGTCTGTAAAGGTGGCAAAAATACAGCTTACTTAGATGGAATCATTTTTCCTGTTTAACTGAATCAAATTCAGTAGAAACAACGAGTGACAAAATCAACACAAAACTAAACTGTATAATCTTATCTGTATCTTAAGGAGCCTTTTTAGTTCAACATTCCCATTTTGTTTATTTCCTTTGTTCTGCTGTTGTGGAGAACTGCACTAAAATACTGATATTACTGAAATCACTGGAACTTTGAAGGTAATCTCTTTGATTTGTCTAACCCAAAGTGCTTAAGACTTAAATTAATGTAGGCTAAAGTTTGAAATGCATTTTTGCTCAAAATAAGGGTTGTGGCTGGTACGAAGAGGAGCAATGACTGGCACATGCAAATCCTGAGTCAGTTTTTAAATGGGCAACTGACATTTGTTTTACAACAGACATGAAATGATTTGGAACACACCAATAGACTGTTGCCTACCCTTTAAGGCTTAATGCTTGAGAATGATGTCTAACCACATCTCAGGTGTTAAAGCCTGTTCTCAATAGTTACACTTGAAGGCGAGGCAGAAAAGTCATAGCCTCCTCCTAAATGCATCACAGAGCCTCCCTGATTTTTATTGTAGAAAAAGCTTCAGTGTTACAAATGCTGTCTGACTCTGTGGCAAGCACTGCGTGTGAAGCATACTGAGCCCTCACATGTGTACTGAAAGTGCAGCTTTTAGGGAGGTCAGGTGCATTTGTATGACTAAAAGATTTTTTAGTATTCCCTCTGTCTTCTGAGTATAATGATACCCCATTTTTCTTGAAGCACAATAATGCAATCATGTTTTACTCCATAAAGTGAATGTACTCACATAGAGTTGTCGCTGTTTCAACAAGTTCATTGACTAAACCATAAAGGAAAGGCTTGTTTTCTTGTGAGTGCCTCTTGAATGTATTAGTCTATTGAGTCTGGCTCGACACAGACAGCAGTGATGGAGCAGATGCTGTTGAATGGAAGCTCTGTCAAGACCAGTGGTCTCAGACAGTCTCTCCTTTCTTCTGAAGTCTTCATTTGTTTTCTGAGAGCCTTCCAGCCACGCAGTCTCTTCCTTATCATCTGTTGGTGGCAGACGTCAGGTCAGCTCAAAAAGGCAGCAGGTGGTCTGTAGTGACAGTCATCCTCTCTATTTCTGATTGGATGACCTCTAGATCTGCTTGACTTGCAAGGGTTTCAGCTAAATTACTCTCTGTAAAGTGAATCGCAATGTGCCTGTACCTGTACTGAAAGTGTAAGTCAGCAGCTGTTGGTCTAATATGACAGCAAAAAGTCCCTTTGTTTCTAGCTAACCAAACAGACATGGTACAAGGTTTCTAGAAGCCTTAGTTAAAAAAGTTGCATTCAGTGTTGTGTTTCAGTACTTTCAAGACGTGTTTTCGTTTTTTTGTTTGTTTGTTTGTTTGTTTGTTTGTTATGGGGGGTCGGGGTTCCCTGAAAGAAGTAAGCTGGTGCACAGAGGTACATACAGATTACATTATAAAGGTCAGACTTTATTTATGACTTTATACCTTATCTCAGATTATAACATTGACTGAACAGGCAGGATCTTGGTCTCTTATTCTCAGTAACTCACTGACTACTGCAGACAATCTGGACTGTTTTGGAGGTTGATTTTCTTATCAGGCTTCATTGACTTCTTTGTCCCAGAGTGCTGTATCATTGCCTGGCATCTGAAGTTAATGCAGCTCTTCCAATTTATTATTCTGCAGATTTCCATCCTGGGTGATTTGGCTGTACCTGTGGTTACTGTGGATGCTAATCAAAGTTACATAAAGTTGCCAAGCAAACGAATTCCTGCTGTTCATCTATTTCTTCTTCACACACACACACACAATCTTGAACTTGTATCTTTGTAAGGACACTCATTGAAATGACAAACCTCACACTAGATGAGCTAGTGCTGCAGTGTAAACACAAAAAAACATGAAAAAAAAGATACCTGCATCCAAATGAGGCTCAAAGTTGGCACATTTCTTCTTGATTGTTCCACAATAGCATCAAAAAACATTAGTCCAAAACTGCCCCATCTGTTCCCCAGAGTAGCCGCATGTTGAGCAACATCCTAAAACCTAACCAACAGAATTAACAGTACAATGACTAGTAAAATGAGTTTCTGAGTTTGAAGACGGGGGCAAATGAAGCACTGATCCATTTTCAAACTTACTGTTAAAATATATTAAAAGACCGTTTTCTAGGAATTGGAGACAATCTGCAACATTTAGTCAGTCCTCTGGGTCTAGAAATAATTATTTTAGCCACAGCTTAAAAACACTGAAATCACTGCTAACATATCTCAAAAAATACAGCAGACACGGAACAATATGTGTAATTGCTTAATAAAGGTGCCGTGAGTCAGCCTTGCAGCCGATTTAAATGTCCCAGAAAAGGTATTTTCCTCATTATTTACTCTCCATTGTTTGTGCTGTAAGTGGATCATGGATTAAGTTTAACAAAAGGCACACAAAAATGTCTACATCTTGTTAGGACGACAACAAAGTTACATTAACCATTATTAAAAATATGTTGCATTTCCTGTGGCTGCTTTACAAAAACGTTAACTCACATTTGACCAACTGAACACAGTATTAATAACTGATTAGCTTGCACTGATAATTTGTAATTAATTGTGCTGACTTAGTTGTTTGGACCAACCTTTTTAGAGATCTTCTTTAAACATCTCTTTTTATAGAGGGGCAATACTAATATGGCTATGGAAGAGTCATCAAAACATGTGTGACCCTTGAATCAACTACGTCAAAGTACAAGCAATAAGGCTTAAATATACATGTGCAGCTTTCCTATAAATCCCAAGAATGTGGACTTCTTCAGCTGGTGTCCAACAAGAATCCAACATAAACAGACTGAATAAATCATGGTGTTTATGAGGCTTCTGACTCCCAAAGCTCTCAGTATGGAGATTTCTTTTTTTAATTTCTAATTTTCTTTTGGGGATTTTCTACATATTTGGTTAAAATTTGTGCCACACTTGAATGAGAACCTTGCTATTGTTTACTGCAATGACGTAAATACATGAAGATTTGTTTGCTCGAACTCCAAAACTGTTTAAAACTACATCATCACTTAAACACACAGTTGTTTAATTATTTGTGTCAAACAGTTGCTGAACAGCAGCAGTCTGATCAGTGATATTAATGGTCGTAGACTGATCACTGGACCATGACTAACACATTGTTTCTGTATTTGTTAATACAGTAAAGAAGGAATGCAGATCGTCAACAGATAAAAGCCTTAAAAATGTGTGCTGCAATGAGTCAGGCTGCTGCAACAATACAAAGAATGAGGCAGCTCTCCTTAGATGATGAACAGGAGAAGCTTCTCCCTCGATTTAATGGTTTTCTTAATTCAGTCACACTGAGTGAAAGGCCCAGAGGTTACACAATGCAGGAGAAAGTGCCTGCTGCTATCAGCTCAGAATTGATCAAGGCGCTGCTTTCAGGTCAGTTTTACAGCCTGTCTGATCTCAAGTCTGGTCTAACAAGTATAAAAAGATTCATTCTTAATTTTTTAACCAAAGCTAACAGGTCTCAAGTCTCAAGTCAGCAGCTGTGGCTGTTATAGTCTATTATGTGATCAACCTTTACATGACCAATTAACAGAAGTAATTCCTGTACCATGAAGCCTTTGTTCTGAGCAGTCGAATCATGCCAAGCATTTTATTACACAACATGTAGAGTGTAGGCAGGGAGCAGCTTTTGGGATGGGCTTATATTACAATGTGATTTATAGCAGTCTGTGACAGTACAGTACTTGCCACACCCCTGCTTGAGTGGTTCCAAAATGTATTCAGTGTAGATTATTAACCGTTTAACATCTACCTTTTTGGGTCTATTTGAAATAGCTAAATGGAAAACAGACAACTATTAGGCCAAAAAGAATATATGAATTAGTGAATTTGTTAGTGGATAACCGAACAAATTAAAAATGTCAAGCATGTCCAAGTGCTTCAGTGGATCATTGGTGATCCAGTGGCTGTAAACAGGTTAAGTATCAAATGTCAAGAAAAGATCCTCTAGATTTTTAACTTTTTTTTCTATATCATTCACATTGCTTTGCCTCTATTTTTCTTTTATTCAGTATGAAGCGTTTTACCTAACCTGCCAGGCTGAGGTGGTGAAGTGGAAAATCCAAAACAAACAATTTCTGGTCACTGTAAGTATTAATGTATGATCTGACTTTTTAGCACGTTATTCTAACTCCTCTGATGTTTATTACTGTCTTTCATCACTGTTTTTAGGACAGTTACTCCGGTTAAAGGGGTCATAAAGTGTCATAGACCCAACAAGTTCTGGCATTAGTATTTACCATTTAAAATACACAGTTTTAATATGTACATCTCATCCACCATTGTCAACAACTTTAATGTTTTTTTTTTTAAGTTGAATCAATAGTTATTTTATTAATGATTTAGCCAGTAAATCTTAAGTATCACAAGATATGTTGTTTACTCATTCTAAGGTACTAAAAAAAAAACAACAATTTTCAGGAGATTATTCGCCAATTAAATCATACTTATGTATTTTACAGCCACACAAAATAAAAAGGTACAAATGGGTCTCCCCATATCCTTCACAATGGACCTGTAATCCTGGGATACCCTGCCAGCCTCTACTCGAGCAAGACAACTCTCCTTCTCAACCACTGTGACGTACGAACGTGTTGTCCACACAGACATCATTAGAGCTGCAAAAGCCAGCCCTGTCTTTTTTTATTGAGTTTGCTATTGCTGCTCAGTAATTTGTTGACGTTAATGGTCAGTAATAATGATTATGTTATTTTTGCCTTTGTTCTAAATCAGATCTGTATCTGACTTATGATCACATGAAGAAGTGTCCTAAACCAAGTTTTAAAAAGATCAGTTTCAATTTGACCTTTGTTGTTCACACTGACATAAAAAACTGATCGAATTCATGAGAGAGCAAAAACATTAAAATCAAGCTACATAGGTCAGCAGTGTGCACACATTCAGAAAAATAAAAAGCTTGCTGTTGGTGAGCTAATATGGTCAGTTGGTGGAATTACAGCCTTCCTCCTCTGAATACTATTTCTGACACTGAAATGGTGCCACATTCAAGTTGAAAGTGAATTCTTTAAATTTCCTTCCCGCTGAGTGTTCTACTCACAAATGCATGGAATGAGAATAATGTCAGCTGCCTGTGGATAGGAAGTTGCTGTGTATGGTGGAAGGTAGTCCACTCCCGGGGAGGAGAGCAGGTAGACTGCTGGATGTGGGCTCCTGTCTTGGCTTTACCGTTTTTCCCTAATGTGCAAGAGAGCCTGGAAAGCTTTTTTAGACTATGACCACAGAGTGAACCGAGTGTGAGTGTGTGTCTTCTCTTGCCAGAATTCCATCAAACAGTCGTAGGGTGGGTTTGCTTGCCATCACTATGGACCCCTGTTTAACCACTTCCCTTCACTGTCTGTCCCTGACATTAGAAAGGAGTGGATGGAGAAAGATTGCATTTCCTTTCAACAAACTGTCACCTTGTGGGTTTCTGTTAAGCAGAAGTGCTTTCATGAGGCTAAAAGGTAGCCGCTGGTGCCTTCCCTTTTTTTTCCTTTTTTTCGTAGAGTGAATGGCTGTAGTTGTGGAGATAAAATGGAGGGATGGCAGAAGGGAGATTTGTAACCCGAGGAGAGGTGCATCTCTAGGGTGTTAAGTTTAGAGAGAAGACAAGAGCTGAGAGAAGTGGAGCATGAAAAAAGAGGGTGAGATGCAAGCAGAGATAGTGCAACTGAGGAAGAGGGGGGTAAAATATCTGACTGAGTTTTAATGACAACAAGTAACGAGAATGAAGAAAACCTGCTCAGCAAATTTAAGGCTGGACTGTGAAAGCTGGTCCTAGAAGTCAATGATTACTGCTTTGACTTTGATAAACACCTCTTTCTCTCACACAGTCTCACACACACTCCCACACACACATATTTATACGCATTAACAGTGATGAAAGAAGTACTCTGAGCTTCTACCATAGAAAATGTAGCAACACCACAGATTAGAAATACACTGCTACAAGTAAAAGTCCTGCATTCAGGATTTTGTATAACAGGAAGAACAAAAGTATTAGCGTCAAAATTCAAGTAAAGAACCATGAATTGAAGTATTTATTATACAAAATTGCTTGTTATAGAATAAAAGTATATAACTGTATTAGAATATAAATACAATAATGTGAACTGCACATAAGGGTGCTGATTTTGATTACTTTATTGCAAAATAGATAGCGATCCCTATCCTTATGAAATTTTACAATATAAATTTTGCATTACTAATGGAATCCAATTGATCCAACAAATGTAATGGAGTAAAAAACTACTTTTGCATCTTAATTGTAAATATAAAGAAGCTGCTCAAAGAAAGCACAGGTACCGTATAGTTGTACTTAAGTACAACATGTAAATGTATTTGGTTATTTTCTATAGTTACACATAAACATGATATGGGTATATACATACATATATATATATATATATATATATATATATATATATTCTTT
>JAPZDZ010000008.1:19379569-19389846 GCA_029783805.1 Acanthurus tennentii | reverse complement strand
GATGAGTTTTTCATGCAAGGATAATTTGCAGGTGATTGGATTTAAAAATTATTTAAGGATGTGGGTCATAAGAGAGCAAAAGTAATTATCAAAACAAGAAGGCAAGGAGATATACCTGAAGTCAAGACTAGAAACAAGTCTGAGTGAGCCAACTCTACCACATAGTAGCAGAAAGCATTTAGGCAATGAGTAATCTGAAGATTAGGGTATATTTACTGTGTATGATTATGATGAGACAAAGGTGTGTCCAAGTCAAGTCTCCAGCCACCAAGCATCTGCCAAAAAAACTGACACACAGGGAAACCTGCACAACTCCACAGTCCACAAGCACAACACAAAATATCGTTCAACCACCCCACCAACTCTGATAAGAATGTGGGTCAGGTAAAAGATCAGGTAATGTCAAAGAGACAATGCCACAACAAATTCAATTGTCATTATGAAAACACTGCCAAAAACAGCCATTAGTTGTCAATAAATAGATGTTAGCAAGTAAGCTATTTAGCAGTTATGCTAAATACATGAACTTCACCATGGTATCATCTGTTGGGCTATGGTTACCTCAGAGCCTAGTCCAACTCCCAAGCTTTATTAAAAAATATGATTTTGTAGGGAACAGTGGTAAAAGGTTTGGTGAAAGATGTTAAAGATGGTTATTGTAACCAATAACCACTTCAACATCAAATAAAACAATATTAACAGGCACCACCCCAAAATTAGGAAACAAATAACCAAAGCATGCATTCAGTCTCTTATGAATTTAAGAATAGTTCACTTAAAACAACAATGTTTAATTTTACATTAAAAGGAGCACAGTGAAGGGCGAAGCCAAAAATTGACCCAATAAACTAGCCTTAGTCACAATCAACATACATAAATGACAAGTGCTCTTTAAATCTACCATTATGTTTATTAAATCTGAGTAACAGTAATTATAAATCAATTATCATTTCAATCAGCATCTATTGAACAACTAAAGGTTAAACACAAGCAGGTTTGAAAGCACCTACACTAAAGAAATAACATTGCATAACAGTGGCCAGAAAGCATGTAACACACGTGTGTGAGTGTGTGCGTGTGTGTGAGGGGAGGAGAGGGGAAGGAAGGGAGCAGAGAGAGCAAGATGGCGGATGCGAGAGTTCAAAGTGGCTGTTGTGTTGGAACAAAGGAGCTTAGGAGCAAAATGAAGAATATGTGAGCATATCCTCCACAAGGAGATGGCGTGAAACAAAACTGTCGGTGTGTGTGTAATAATGCAAGAGAAAGAGTAAAAAAGAGGAGAGTTAATGCTCAGAATTCATGTGAGAAAACAAATGTGGGTAAATATTATATTATTAATTTAATATATATACAATATTCCCCTTTCCATCCCTCAGAGACCAGTAGGTGAACTGGTGCTCATCTACAGACAGCTGGTCTTTGTTCCAGTTAGAAATGAGAGTTATAGTAAACATGCACACCATGACACCAAGTCCTACTGCATGAACACACATAGTTGGTGTAATGTCAAAGCACATTCACAAGCAGCACGCACAATTTTTCAGCACTAACAGGACATGGCAGTGTCTTAGCTTTGCTGAACAACAAATTCCAACACGTATTAAGCTAAATACAGTAGGCCTCTATCTTTGCTTACAAAGTGATGTTGAGGCCCGACAATTTCTTATGAAAAAGGTAGGCTTAAAAAAATTAATCAATACTGAGTAATAACATAAACCCATAGTATTGTGAAAGTGTCTTGGAAACTCATTTTACAAATACATGTGCCACATGCTTCCCCATAATCACCACTTGAACTTTTAGTCTGGGCTAATTCTGGGCTAAAAAGCTAATTAAAACACACTAATATCTCTCTTTTTTTCAGTTGAAATGGTTCCATAAACTTTCATTACTGGGTCAAATAACTCTGCAGTACTCACAGGACACCCAAGTGGATATTTTCTCAATTTTCTGGTGCAATGGTTTAAGGCACATAAATTTAAATATTATTTATTGCTTTTTACACACTAGGCACAAAAACAGTTTTGCTCTTTGTATCATGCAAGATGCAACACTAAAAAGATGGCAAGATTAAATAGCTTCTCCTGACTTTGAGGGGAAGAATAAATGTGAGAGACACTGTGATATACAACAACATATTTCTTACCGAATTGCAAATCATTAAAAAAACAACTGCTTAACATTTTCACTGGTTTCTGTAATGCTTTTAAATGTTTCCTTTTTAACAGCTTTGTTGTGATGTCAAATGTGACACAAATTTGAAAAAAGACAAACTCTTTTCAACCAATTGGAAGGATTCACTTGTCTACTTTTAACAGTTTCATCCACATTTGTAAAACATGCATTATTGCTCTTATTTTAATATAGAAACTGATATGGCTTTATTGCACTGAAATGACAATTAGTTGGGTTCATGCACTTTGACCTGTCAGGGATCTGCTTGAGCTGTTTTAGTTTCAGTTCAAGAACTTTTGAAGTCATTTAATGCATAAAACAAACTGGTCATGTTGGCCCCAATCTATGACTTCTGGCCCCCTTTAGTTCTCTGTCCATGTTATCTCATGCATCAGCAACTAAGTGGTATGCATTGTCCTTCTGCAGGTTACAAAAAATTTGGTAAGTGGTTTCTTTTCAAACATAACCTGCTGCATTTTAACAGAGGGAAAAAGGCCATCAGAGGAGAGTATGTGAGTGCTGTGTTGAGCCCTCTAGCCTCTTCACTCCCCCATTTTTGTTTCCTCCTGTGAAGAAGGGCCAGCAGTAATGACCTCCCTCCATTCTGCCGAGCACCTTCAGCCTGGCCGTGGGCTGAGGCAATCTGTCGCTTGTATGTGCCAGTGACATCTGCTCCCATGGGGCCCTATGATTATTTCTGCTCTCTTTTTCAAGCTCTTGAATGTGAACCTGTGTTTGTGAAATGTATTATGTGTTGGGGTGTGTTGAGTGAGAGAACCCATGCAAAGAGCACTTGCATACACACATGCAGTGGTTGTCAAGTGAGATGACAATTAGACTTGGTTGGGTTTGTGAACGCAGATAATGTTAATTTCACACTCATTTGAGCAAAGTACAGCATGTAAACATATGAAAAAATGCATGCATGTAATTTCTTCTAAGATTGAGTGTTGGCATGCTACAATTTGTTCACAGTATGGAAAACAACATTGATTTGTGAAAACATTTTAGTGAATGTAAGAGTCTTAGATGATGGACTAAAGCAGGAAGGCTAGTATAGGTAGACAGCCGGAGTGTGATGACTGATTTATGGCTTCAAATTGCCTTGAACACAGTGGGATTCAAACACTGTTCGAAACTTTTTGCCAAACCTTTGAGATAAAGAAATCTGAGAACTTTTGTAACTTTTAATGACTCTTGGTTTTTTGGTTCTCATGAGAGCAGTTATTATCACAACTCAGTCTCCTCTGCTCTCAGTTTGGTGTGTCAGCCATCAGTAAAAACTTGAGGTTTAGCATTATTAGTGGTAAAAAATGTTTTATATGTGACTCATTTTTACTTTTCCATTGTTCCACTTTTCCTTTGTTTTACAACTTGGAACACTCGGATGCAGAATCTGAGACTCACAGCAAAACAAAAACAAAAAATAAACTGAAGAGCTCATCCTTTATGACTACTTGTTATTTATTGCAAGTAAAATAAACAAAATGTAAAAACAAAATATGGTGGGCTAAATATGGCATAGTGATTTCAGTGCTGTCAGTGCCAGTTTTTGCAGACACTTTTTTAAGGAGCAAAGGGTGAGGTCAAGAACAGTATCTGCTATGACCCACTTTTTCTCTTTGCACTGCATCTTGCCAGCCAATTTATAGATACAGATGACCGCCAGGGCAGCATACTGCTTACAAAAAAATTGTACCAGTAAAATACATAAATAAAAACAAACTTTAATGTTGCTCCTACATAGCAGTTTCTAGTTGTTCTCTATAGAGTCAGCTACTTTAATTACATAAAAAAAGAGACATTTTCACCAGTTGATTAATGCATGTAGAAAACCGATTGTAGACATAACACCACTAATGGATTCCATTCCAGAATGGAATGAATGAGTTCAAGAATAGAAAACATGATTTGCGGAATGGAACCCATGCACTCAATCGGGGAATGGAACACATGAGTTCCAGTATGGAACCCTTGAGTCCCAGAATGGAACCCATTAATTTAGGAATAGAAAACAAGTTCTGGAATGTAAAACATGAGTTCTGGAATGGAACACATTTAGTCCCTCCTGGAATAGGACACATAAGCTCTGAAACGGCACACATGAGTTCCGGAATGGAAAACATGATTTTTTTGAATAGAACACATTCAATCGTTCTTGGATTGGAACACAGAGTTCCAGAATGGAAAACATGATTGCCGGAATGAGACTCATGCATTCCATTCTGGAATGGAACCCAAGAGTTCCGGGATGAAACCCATGGATTTAATTGCAGAATGGAAAACATAAATTTGGCAATGGAACACATGAATACACATATTCCATTCAGGAATGATTCATGATTTCTGGAGTGGAACTCATGGGTGCTCAAACTAATGTGATTGTGAATGCATTGCCTTCTGGAATGGAATACGTTTATTACAGAATGGAGCCCTAGAGTTCAGGAATGAAAAACATGCATACCATACCTGAATGGAACAAATGAGTTTTGGAATTTAACACAAGTTCCAACTTAAATTACATGAATTCTGGAATGGAACACATGCATTCCATTTCTGAATGTAAAATATAAGTTTCAGAAGGAAAAACATGAGTTCTGGAATGGAAAACATGTATTTCATTTGAAATGGAACACATGAGTTCCAGAAAGGAACACATGTACTCTATTTCGTAAAAGAACACATGAGTTCCATTCAGGAATGGAATGAATGTTTCCCATTCCCTAACTCATTGGTTCAAATCCAGAACTCATGTATTCTTTTTTAGACCTCGCTTCTCAAATCCAGAATGCACGTATTCCATTCCTGAACTCATCTTCCATTTCAGAACTCATGTGTTTCATTCCAAAATGTGTTTCATTCAGAAACATGTGTTTTTCAATCAAGACTACATGTGTTCAATTCTGGAACTCGTGTTCCATTGTAACATGGAGGTTGTGTTCTGGACCCAAATGCAGACACCGAGGCAGGGAAGCAAGGAAACAATAAAACATTTTTTTGAATCTTTTTGGTGTCCCAGAGTTGAGTAAGGAGACAGTGACAGCGTGTTGCATGAGGCAGGCAGAGCAAGAAGCTGAGACTAGGGAGGTTGTAGGGGAAGAAACGTTGCTCAAGGCTCAAGCTGGATTGCGAAGAGGCTGGGTGGCTGTATGGCAAAGGTGCTGAGATCTGTACGGAGAACACAGGAGACACAGGTAAGTATCAAATTACATGAGAAACATTCTCTTAAGACTAAATACTCTGAAGAACACTAGCACTCAAGCCAATCTACCCGGAAGTAGAGCAGAGACAATCTTGCAGCTTGTACACTGAATGATGAACACAGGTGCATTGCAACCAGCTCCTCAGCCAAAACATGCCCAGCCTCTGCCAACAAAGCACACACAGAGCCAAAACCATCCCCATCCCAGTCTAACAGTCAAAACACACAGCAAAACTCCCACACACCATATCTATTCCAGACCTTATCCTTCATTCCAGAACTGATGCATTAAATTTCAATGCAAATGTTTCATTGCAGAAATCATGTTCAGTTTTGGAATGCATGTGTTCCAATCCGGAACTAATGTGTTCCATTCTGGAATGGAATGCATGTGTTTCATTCCAGAACTTGTGTTCCATTGCTGATGAAATTGTATGTGTTCCATTCAGCAACTTATGATATCCATTCTGAGACCCATGTATTCCATTCCAGAACATGTGTTCCATTCCAGAATGCAATGTTTCATTATGAAACTCTTTAAATTTACTCTGGAATGCATGTGTTTCATTTTAAAACTCATGTCAATCCTTCCAGAACTCATGCGTTCCATTCCAGAACTTATATGTTTGATTTGACATGCATTTGTTCCTTTCTGGAACTTATATGTTCCATTTCAGAACTAATGTTCCATTCTGGAATGCATTTGTTCCATTACGCAATGCATATGTTCTATTTTGGAATGTATGTGTTCCATTGTGGAACCTGCGTGGTCCATTCTGGAACTCATGTGTTTAACTATGGAATGCACGTGTTTTATTCTGGAACTTTTTTTATTCTGGAACTTTTTTGTTTCATATTGTAACTATTGTGTTCCATTGCAGAACTCATGTTTTCCATTCCAGATGAAAATATATGTGTCCCATTCTTGAACTTATGTGTTCCATTGTTCCAACTCGTGCATTCCTCTCCGGAACTGATGTTCCATTCCGGAATGCACTCATTCCGAAAATCATTCATTTCACTCTGGAACTCTTGTTCCATCCAGGAACTCATGTATGCATTCCATTCAAGAATGGAACACATGATATTAAGAATGGAGCATATGAGTTCTGAAATGGATCATGCATTCCATTATGGAATTGAACCCATTAGTTCCAGGATGGAACACATCTATTACAAATTGCATGTCAAATACTCAAGTTAAATATTAACCTATCCTTAGCCTCACAAAGCCTTCATACCATACCTGGGGGTAATGTCAGTTAATTCAATTAAAATCACAGGCTTCGCTCATCCTGTGTGAATGTGCCAAAAGAAACACAGAAGTGGAGGGTGTAATTCCTAAATTACATGAGGTCCTCACACAATGCTAATCCTGTGCAAACAGGGCTATAGCTTTTAGATTCATACTCAAATAAAAACACACACATGATTTACTGAGTCATGTAAGAAGATGTAATTTTGTGTACAAGTTATTTTGTGCACAAATGATTAAAACTATAAATTTAAATGGTTAAAGTTCTACATACATTTTGACAGTGGTCTTACACCATATATATGTATCTATATTAATTTATGGCAATTGTTGTTATGCTGCTATTCCCTACTTTGAAATTAATGTAATTGTCACATGTACATAAGATGGCACTGTTCATTATTTTCTTAGTCTGATGAACATGAACTCAAGATGTCACTTAAATATAACCTTGATTATTAGAGCCCTGCATTGTGCAAGTCGTCTTTTTCTTCATTTTCAAATATTGACATTTATCGTAATTTATATAGGGTGAAATTAGAAGGTCACTTTAACCCCGGCAAAATATAAATAAAAACATTATATAAAAACATTTCATTAAATTATAATAATACATATATCCAAGAAGCAAATAATTTTCTCTACAGTGTAAAGTAATGCATTTAAAAAAGGTGAATAACTGCATTAAAATCATAGTCTAAATATTTTAAACATAATATTGTTGTTTTAGACTTTCATACAAGAAGAACTGCATAAAAGCATAAATTATATCAACAGCTTTTTTCAAAGCAGCAAACTCAAACTAAGCTTTTGTATCATTTAACACTTAAACCAAATGTTTTCCTTTGCACCCTCTCTTCCTCAGGCAGCTGTTTGTCTCGAGTGTTGTTTTGGAAATGAAACATTCTCTACATTCCTGACTCTCAGCCACCTCCATTGAGGACACAGTCTAGACCCCTGGGCTCATTCTCAACAACTTTCTGCAACAGCATCATCACTGTTTTTATTTCCCAAACCAGGCAGCCAGAGGTAGCAAGGATGAGTCAAAAGAGCACGCATAAAATGGTGCATTATATATATGAGCCCTAGTACATCTACACAGGATTTAAATGTGCTGTAAGGTGTTTTTGAAGCAATCAATGAGCTTCAGTAGGCTAAAACAATTCCTTTATTCATTAGGCTGTACCTCTCTACTGTGTTGAGTTGTATGACAAAAACTCATACTCGGTCCTGATTAGACTGTGGAGAGCACTTACTGATTGTCCCCCATGGCCTTGTAATCAGTGTAGGATCAGGATGAAACAGCTCCCCCACCCCACCCCCCACCCCTCCAGACAACTCCCACATCAGTAAATTGCAACTAAGATCCTTATGTCACTTTATTACTCCTGATATATACTGTTTTTAAATGCTGTATGACTTATTATTTCACAAAAAATACAATTAAATGTGAAGGCGCTTGTGATGGCGACAGCCACACAAAGTAAAATCTAGCAATGGTAATATTGTGCCCACTCTCACCCCATGTAGTACACAAGTTAATTTCATTTACACAGGTTAATTTCATTTAATTTTATTTCATTTCCTCTTTTACAGGCCTAGTTATTAAGTTCTCGGTTGTATTGTTTTGTGTTTTGTTGGGTGAATAAAAACCCTATTTTTTCAAACAAACCTCCTGTTCTCCTCATGCTTTACTGCTTGGTCCCTGACAGCGCTCCTTAGTGGAGCACAGTGATAATCTCAAAGATATCCTCACATAAATAAAAATTCCCATGTACCCAGTATTTTACGAACAGTATTTAGACTGGACAAAATATATGGAAAAAAATGCAACCTGACATGGACTTTAAGACAAATTGCCTGGGACTTCTATTGGATTTGAGCCTTTTGTCTTGGCTTGTCTTGTGACTTAAATACTTAGTATGTTATTTTCAAGGTATGCTGCATATCCATCAATTTATTTTATTTAATTTTAGAGTAATGTTACATCTCTAAACTCTTGTTGAGCTCCCAAACTTGGGCTTCCCACCTGCAACCTTTCACTAATGCTATTTCTTTACTAGGTGCTTACAGCCACAAGTGTTAAAGAGTTTGATATTACCATGTACTTTGTCATGTTCATTTGATAATTTATTTATTATTATCTATTTTTACCAAAACATTTTTCAACTTGATAAAAATCATCAAATATAATTTAACTGTCCACATTATAATGGTCGACATGAAATTCTTTTTAAGACATGATTCAAATCTTCCTGTCAAAAAGTTTGAAAAAAAAAACTGCTTTGGAATACCCTCTGTTGTGATTTGCTGCCATACAAATAAAACTGACTTGACTTAAATTCACTTAAGAGAAATCAGCTCCATATGTCAAGAGGCATGAGGGACAGTTAACAGTTAAAAAACCCAAAGACTATACAATTAATTAATTTTTTTCTTTTTTTAAATTAAGGACTTTTGCTAAATCAGAAATGAGCAAGTGGGTTGATACATAATTAAAACAGCTTAAAACAGTAAAGAAGTTTTCTTCAAACGACTGATCCAAAGATCTGGATGTAAAGTACTGTTTTTGTAAATGCTGTTATTTTATTTATACTTTTTTTTTCTTACCCAAACATATCGTCCTGTAGTATGCTCAGTTAACACATGAACAACTACAATACAATAAAGTACAACTGCTGCAGATGAGCCTTTACAATCCAAAAAAACGTATTACTGACTGTTTGTTATACATTGTACAGTCTAAGGTTTTGAACTAGTTTTGAACTAGTTTTGTACTGCCATTATATATATGATATTTTACAACACAGATTTTTTTGCACTTACTTAGATCAGACAACAAGTTGTTTTGTTTACATGTCAGACAGTAATACATAGCTGCCTATCAGTCCCAGGTACTGCTCGGATTTCCTGTGGTGCAAGTCCATTTGGGAGCTTTCCAATGCAGTTGGAAAATTGCATTTGACACCTGTTTAGTGCCCACACACACTTTCCACTGAATAAATCAAAAACAAAGAGTCATTTTTTTTTAGATTTTGAGTACTATATTAACCTCAGTTACAAAGCACAGCTGTTGCAAACATAAAAAATGCAATTTCACAGGAGCAAAAGAGCATATGAAAAATGTAAAGATTCTAATATAACATTTGCAGAGGAATTAAATTGGTTTAATTAAAGTAGTAAATTTAAACCCTATAATTTTATTCTTATATTTTTCAGACCACAGCTCACTGTGTAGCTGTAATTGACTGAGTGTGAAAGTGAAAGCTAAAAAAAAATGTATTGAAAATGGATACAATTATTCTTAAGCAGTACTTCAATATTTTAGGAATACACTCCACCACTTTTGCTTTCTTGAGAGTCTTAGATGAAAAGATTACTATCAATGCATATGGAAATGGTGTTTGCATTTATTAGAATGTAAAAAGCAGCAACAATATGGTGATGATAATATGGTTGACATCTTCATGTTTAAAGTTCTATACTTGAAGAACAATGTCCATCAACTTTAACTAATTTGTGCATCAGGCATCACCGATGTAAAACACAGAGTCTATCTTGCCTTCTTCTGCTGGAGTCCTGTGCTCTCTTGACTTGGAACACAGTCAGTCCGTTGAGAGCAGCAACTTAATGCAGGATGTTGTA
>JAPZDZ010000008.1:19346196-19357402 GCA_029783805.1 Acanthurus tennentii | reverse complement strand
CATTGGCTTGGGGAAAAGCACCCACTCTCTGGCCAGAAATGTCCCGACTAAAACAAAACATCGATATACAGGCAGAGCGCAGGGGGCTCTGTAGACAGAGTCACAACCACACATGTATAGGGGCTTATGAGTGATGACTGAGCCAGATTAATTTTGCTTTTTAAAAAAATTCTCACAAGCAAACGTGTGCTGGTTTACATGTTGTAAACTGGTGAGGGAGCAGGAAGCAGTTACACGCACATGTAAACCAGCACACGTTTGCTTGTGAGCTCCACAGGGCCTTGTGTTAGAATAAAGACTGAAATAGCCAGGTTAAGGAGTGTCAGGTGCGTAGTAAGTTTGTGATAAATGTTAATATTTACAAAAAGGAGAGATTTAGGGCTGCAACTATGGGTTATTTTAGCAATTGAGTAATCTAACAGTGCACATATGCGCACACGCACGATTACATGCAAGTGAACCTTTGAACCAGTTTGAAAAGGCTCTGCTGCCTTTTCATCTTTAATACATTTGTTTAAAAGAGAAAAAAAAATCAATGTGCTGCTATTTTACAGTCAATGGCTTCTATACAGCTACCAGAAATTTTAAGGTGAAATGTTTTCCTTCCATGTTACACAGTACATAAATAGGCGTCATGAATCAATCAAGCCGCCTTCAATGTCAAAATGATAACCGACCAGTGTGTTCGTTTTTATTGTCTCTCTTGCATGACAAACACTTGAATGATGATCAGAACTTGAAGCACTGAAAAAAGTGTCTAAATACAGTGGCCATGATATATCAGACAGACTGCAAATCCAAAACACTTTGCAAAAGGAAAACACAAACCCAAAAGGCACAAACACATATGCATGATTCAGGTATTAATAAGCAAATAAGCTAATTTATTCAGCAATCAATAGGCAAGGAATTTTGAATAATCAAATTACTTGATTTAAGAAAGAAATCATTTCAGCCCTAGTGAGAATGCTGCTGGACAGGTTTGTGAAAAAACGTACAGGTTTCAGGAATGCCTTTGTTGACCATGTCACGCTACTGTGGGTGTAAGAACATATCAAACATAACCTTTGCTTTGTGTGCAGCACGGAAAGGTGTAACTAACCAAATCCAACTTGAATTTATCATGACACGTATTAAAAGATGAATCAAAATATCCTTCCTTAAAACATAACTTCACCAAGTTAGAGTCCGTCCACATACAAGCTAAAGTTTTACAATAATAATCCAGTTTTCCTTGTTCAATCAACAGATTTACATTACAGAATCCGCCTCTGAGAAATTACTGTCATCTTTGAGTCTCAGGGAAACAGGACTGCATGTTCAATGTGTTTCCTATATTTTGCCTGTTTATCTATTGTGTTATGTAAGATGTTGCAGATGTATAGAGATGCAGCTATATAGGTTAATATAAGTACTTCACAGTCAGTTTAATATGTGTGATGTCTCCATTGCTCTGCCCAGCCCAGCGCAACGGGAGAACAAAAGACGAAACCAACCCAGAACAGTGTCAGAGAACTGAGAGGCCTGGGTCTGTCCCCTGACCTGGTGAGTGACCTGTTATGCACACACATTCTTCTATCATTGCCTGGTTTTACTGTGTGTCTGTCTGTGTGTGCACGTGTGTGTACTCGTGTATGCTCGCTTACAAAACAACCTGAAATCATGAATTTGATAAAGGGTTATGCTCTCTAGGATTTTGGCCCATGATGAACCAAATTATAGTAACATTTTGAGGTGGCAGGGTCAGAGTGACACTGGGCAATATTGACAATGACGCGTTGTGTAGGTGCCAAATGGCATTCAAATGTACCTCGTTGGTATTAATGGCACCAAAGTGAGCCATAAACAACCACCTTCAACCTGTAACTCAGATTACACTCAAACTTACACTTATTGGATCGGGTGCGTTGATCCATTATGCAGTGTCATCCAGTGTAACCATGTGTGAAAGCTCCAGTGTATTTTGTATGTAATGAGAGTATCTGTTTAAATTATTTCAACCAAACCCAATTATAATAATGCTATGTTAAATTTATTCTAATAAAAGTCTTAAAAACCTTTTTTCTGTTGAAGGCAGTGATGTTAGTTTTTCTGTGTGTGTCTGTCAGGAGACATTGTAGTCTTAAGGTGGAATGGTTGCTGCAGAAGGTTGTTCACTGCTGGTTTTTGGAGATTCAATAGCTTTTGAAGATCTGCAGCAAACATATATAATATATAATACACATATAATTATAATAATATAATTATTACACAGTAATTTAATGTGGTATCATATGTCTTTAAATTAGCTTTACAACAAAACCACTCATTAGGACTGCCATAGCTATGCATTTATTTCCCTTTTTTAATTTAAATTCTCTTTTTTGTAGAGTAGCTGGTGGTTTTCTACTTTTAATGCACGCCTGAGTGTGTGTGTAAAAGGTATAATAGAGTAAAAAATAAAACTATTCCCTTGGGTAATAATACAATAATTCTCTGGTTGCTGTCAGACTTTTCTGCGTTTTCATTTTTGTTTTTTTTTTGTTTTTAGTTTTTGTGACTTGTTTTTACTCTCAGCTAAACTAAACTTTTGTTCCATCTTTGCGGACAGATCATGTGTCGCTGCTCCACTGCTCTGGAGAACTCTGTCAAAGAAAAGATCTCAATGTTCTGCCATGTGGAACCTGAGCAGGTATGTCATTCAGACTGAAGCCCATTTGTCTTTTCATCTTTGATGAGAGAGGCAGAGCCTCAACTCTCTTGAGTTACTCTGAGCTCATGATGCCGTCTCATCCCAGGTCATCTGCGTGCACGACGTGTCATCCATCTATAGAGTACCGTTACTGCTGGAGAATCAGGGTGTGGTGGGCTACCTGAGCAGGAGACTGAACATGCCCATAGAGACTCGTCCACGGAAAATGCTCACTAAATGGAAGGAGATGTCTGAAAGGTGAGTCCTCAGTCATTGGTTAAGGAGTAAATCATCTGCTTAAAATTCACTAAATCTTACCCCAATCTTCATGCTGCCTCCACAGGTCAGACAGACTCTTAGAGCAGTGTTCTATTGCTCTGGTTGGGAAGTACACCAAGTTTTCTGACTCCTATGCTTCTGTCATCAAGGCACTGGAACACTCAGCCCTGGCTATTAGCCATAAGTTGGAGGTTAAGGTAGGTACATATGTATGAATTTAAATCACTGTATAAAGTGCTCTGATTTTTTTTTTTTTCTATTGCATAAAGGACTTCAAACTTTTTTTTTTGTTGTGCAACCCTCTGTAGTACAAGAATGCATAAATTACTTGTGCCCCGAACACTGTTGTTAACCAACTCTGTTCATTACCATATTTGACTAAAGCCTTCATTTTGTTAGCTTCAAACAGTCTCCCATGGAGTCCCTGCTGTGTCATGCTTAATATTAGAGACCAGAGGGGTTCAGGAGATGTATAAATATACGTATATGCAGGGATAATCATGCTGAGTTAATGTACAGTTCCCATGGTGCTTTAGGGGATGAAAACATGAAGTATGATGTTGCCATGAAATGTGTTTGTTTAAAACTCTTACTGGATTACCTTAACAGCTGAAGATAAGACCTAAAGCATAATGATTCTCATGCAAGTTCTGAAATGAAAAGGTGTCCTGGCCAGGCTCAGGCAGACAATCTAACCTGTAGAATGAAGTGCTTAATTTAAACTGGGTAGTGAAGATGCTCCACGAGTAACTAAACTCAGACTGTAGTAATGGATTTTCAATTTCTGCTGCTCTCAATTTCTACCCCACAACAATTCAAAAGAAATAATGTACATGTAAATAAATATCATATAAATGATCTAATCATGAATAAACATGACATTGTGCAGTTAAAATTGGAAGCCCTGATACTCAAACAGATGCTCTTGTTTGGTTGATTAGACCCACTTAGGTAAGAGATGAGCAAAGCTTCGTTGGGATTTACTTTAGGTCACCAGTAAGAGTGATTAAATTTTAACTTGTCCTGCAACTAAACTAAAAGCACAGACCCTGAAGTCCCAATTAGTAGTATTTTTAACTTGTTTCACAAGCTAATATATTGTGTATCATATTGACAAAAGAGTCTTTTAAATTATTCAGTGTGTAACTTAGTGGCTGCATGTCTTATTTAAAATAAGAAGCAGAAACTTTGAGATGGAAAGTAGATCTTTATCTGTGTCTTAAACTCTTTCAACCTGACACCTAAAGTTTTAAATATTTCCTCTCTTCAGTATATAGACTCTGCGTACTTGGAGCCAAGTACTCTGCAGGAGGAACCGGTGAAATATCACGAGGCATGGCAGAAACTCTGCAGTGCTGAGTATGTGCTCAAGCAACATTTTTTGTAGGCAATACAATGTGAGCATTGAACTTGCAGTTTTTTCAACTGTTTTCCCCTCTGTCCTCAGTGGTATCCTGGTTCCAGGCGGTTTCGGTGTCAGAGGAACTGAAGGAAAGATCCATGCCATCAACTGGGCCAGGAACCAGAAAAAACCTTTCCTAGGTACGGAGTAGCTGTCAGGATGTCCATGATCTCACTCTAGTCATCATTGTCTTATATATTTAATCCCTTGAAATATTTCCTGACTTGCACTACTCGACTGATATGTATTTCTCTGCAGGTGTGTGTCTTGGGATGCAGTTGGCTGTTTGTGAATTTGCCAGAAACTCTCTGGGATGGAAAGGTAATAATTTTCTCTCATAGCCAAACTGAACTGGTGCAGTGTTTTGTACTCACACATTAAAGAATATGTAATAGCTGATAGCCAACAAGTCAAGAGAGTTATCATTTTATGCAGATAGGCTCTACAGTTGTAGCGCCAGTGTCCTCATTTTCCTATTATTGACTCAGTTGAAAGACAGGGCACTACTCTGTATTTACCTTGGTGTTCAAGTAGTGCTGGGATCAGAGGGTTGATTGTCAAACTACACTGAACACAACTACTCAGCACTAAGTACTGTTTTTAAAACAGATGTGACTTTATTGAATATATTGAATTACACTGTGGAATTCTTTAAATCTTCATTGGCTTGATATGACAATTTTGCAACATGTCCCGAAGATTGTGGAGATTCATTTTTCACTCTGGGAAAGTAGTTTGACCCAATGATCCAATTAAAAGCTCCACTGGATTACTTCTGGGTACAAAAGCCTCAATACAAAAACTTAGACAACTGTAGGTGCAACTGGAATTTTTTAAAATTGTGCCCTTTTTAGTGTTTTTCTTTAACTGTTTTGTACAGTTTTATAGTACTTACTTTGCAGTTTTGATTTAAGGCCATTTATTCAAATTAAGCAAAATAAATGCAATTATTTCATAAGCACGTTAAAGATGTTTTATTATGCCACTGTTGGTTAAAATAATACATTTAATCAGTGATTGGTTCTGGCCCATGTGACACAGAATAATATACAATACACAGACATATGTGACATTGTAAGTGCCCATTAAGAACTTCTCCTTTGACAAGTTAAACATTTGATCATGTCAACACTGTTATACTAGATTTGTTCTGCCTTCTATGTGACTGACAGTCCTTTATTGTTACCAAGTTGCTTGTAAGACACCCATATGGGTATAATTTATCTGTTTGCCTCCCAAATGTTATTGCTGATGTCATACTAACAGATTACATACTTTTACTTGTTTTGCACTTAGATGCCAACTCAACTGAATTTGACCCAGAATCAAAGCATCCTGTGGTAAGTTTGTTTTTAAATTCAGAACTGATCTAGTTTTAACTCCATATGAGAAGTGCAATAAGTTATGGATTCACCTGTTTCCCCTCGGCAGGTAATAGACATGCCAGAACACAATCCTGGGCAGATGGGCGGAACCATGAGGCTAGGGAAGAGACGAACCATCTTCAAGACCAACAACAGTATATTGCGTAAGAAAAACTTGAGTCACTTTTAGCTGTATGTTGACGTGTTGTTGTGTCTGCCTTGTGCTGACAGCTATTCTGTGTTCCAGGCAAACTGTATGGAGATGCAGAGTATGTTGATGAAAGGCACCGACATCGCTTTGAGGTATGATGACCTCTAAGCTCATCATGGGCATTAAAACACATGGTTGACAGTGGAGTGTGCAAGTTTTAAACTTAGATCTTTTCCACATGCAGGTTAATCCTGATCTCAAGAGTCACTTTGAGGAGAAGGGCTTCCGCTTTGTAGGTCAAGACGTTGAAGGGGAAAGAATGGAGGTCATTGAGCTGGATGGTAAGGACACTAAACCACTTTGTCTTGCAGATAGAATTTAAGTTTAATGGTTTTCAGAGGTAAACATTTTCCCTATATACTTCTTTCCACTAGATCATCCGTACTTTGTTGGAGTGCAGTACCACCCTGAGTTCACCTCTCGTCCCATCAAGCCATCACCTCCCTATCTTGGTTTGTTATTGGCTGCTGCCGGGAAGCTGCAGAGTTACTTACAGAAGGGCTGCCGACTGTCTCCACGGTAAACAAGCAGCATGACTTTATAGGTTCTTCTTGCAGCATACTGGCTCAGTTTTCAAATCAGATTGACTATTGATCTGTGTCTTTGTCACAGAGATACATATAGTGACCGAAGTGGCAGCAGCACCCCAGACTCTGAGATTTCAGAATTGAAATTACCTTCCATCTCCAATGAGTGACCTTGAGGTACATAATCATCTATAGAGTATTTGTTTGCCAATGTATGCCCCAAAATCGACTCTAATTTTATTCTTCTTCACTCTACAGAGGTGTGCATAGTGCTGGACTTCAAGGCAAGACTATGGACTATTAAAGTTTTTACCACAAGCTTCTATGGAAGAAGCCTTGGCACGTATGTCCCGGAATGAACTGCTTTTCTTAAACTGTTTGCCTACGTAGAGGTTCAGGAACTGATGACTGACAGCCTCGTGGTGGTGGAGATTGCTACTCTACATTGTGGCCTTACTGTAAATATGTACTGCTACAGTCAGTTGCAGCTTATATTATGTTCCTGAATATTCCTTTATTGATGTGAATGGAATAAAAACAGATAACAGAGTAGTTTTGTGCATTTTATTGATACAAAGTAAATGTTTCCATTTAGATTCTTACATATTTGCTTTCATCTTAACACAATTGTTGCATGAAAAACTTAACACATTTAATACCTTAAAAGCACACAATGCTCATCTGGAACAGAGTGCAAACTATGTATTAAGGTTAAATTCATGAGTTGCACAGGTTCATTATTCTGCCTTTAAAAAAGGGAAGTGATGGTGTATGTATAAGAGGTAACATTGCCCAGGCCTGGTTGGCCCTGGAGCAGTGTGAGTGCAGGCCAGCAGGGGACTGGGGCAGTCAAGCTTCAGCACTGTATTGGGTGACTGGGCCTAGTGTGACTGCACCCTTAAAGTGAAATATGTCTGAAATGTAGGAATGTTGCCACTTCCTTGTGGATGCTGTACAGCCATTAACCCAAATGGACTTAAATCCCAACACTCCTCTAGTTTGATGGCTTTCAACTCGTGCAACTGGACCTGAAATTTAAAATATAAAATTAGTATGATACAAACAACTTGAATATCTCTTCACGTTACTCCAAGAATGATCTCAGTCCCATATCCGCAAGCTTCATCCAACAGTCCTCATTGTATTTTAAGTGGTCATCATGGATCAAAATCACAATTTGTGCTGCATGACTGACTGTGTTTACGCACCTTCAACCATGAAGGGATGAGCCCATGCAACCCAAGGATATTAATGTCACGATGAGATGATATGATGAGATGGTTGCCTACAGGAGAAGAGAGTACAATCATCAAGACATCAGTGGCTTCAATTTTTGACTGGGTCATCAAAACAAGGCAACTGTAGGACAGCTGAGTGGCTGCTGATGGCACAAGGGGCCACAACAGTCAAAGACCACCCTATTATCTTGCATGCACTTGGAGAACCGAGAGCTACTATCAAGCTCTGGTCCTTAGGATAGCATGCTGAAGAAAAAAAATGCTGAGCAAGGAAGAAAAAATAAAAACCTACCTCAATGCGATCATCTCATCCAGTCACTATAGGGGTCATCCATGGGGGTCACCTAAAAACAGAGCAATTGATCAGTTGTTGTATTCCAATTTGAACCTGCTCCCTTGATTTTTGCATTGTGGCTCAGGTACACAAAATGTCTCAATCAAGACTAATCTCAGTGAGGGCAAGTTTGTCATCATTGCCAGAACTCTGTATTAAATGTGGCCCTGGAAATGTACCTGAATGTGATGTAATCATTGACCTCTGTCGCCCCTCAAACCATGTTACCCCACACCTGAGGACACCTGTTAAAAGATGGAGTATAATGTTAGGAGATTCACTTGATCAGTAAACAACTCTTAGGTTTAAGTTCAAATGTCCTTCCCCTAAATGTTGCTGGAGCAGTTATTTTCAAACTGAACAGCGACCGTCGGTGAAAGTCTTCATATCGGCTTCCTTTTGACCGTTCATTGCTACATCAGAGCATGAACGGCTTCGATAGGAGCCTGTTATATATACAAATTGAGGTCTAATGAGAGGAAAAATAAATATAACTTGCCTTCTGCATTCTGTGCAGAACTCCATGGTCAGAGAGGATGGGAAGAGCACACATTGCCAAAAGAGCCTGAAAAGATGTCCACATGAAGTATGTTAAAGGAATAAAAACTAAAAAAGGAAACATGTAAATGTCTTAAAAGATGAGTTCAGAGGCAGACAGTAAAAGCAACCCGAAAAACATTACCTACAGTTTGTTCTGTAGGTTATTACGATACGTTGTTGCGGTCATTGTGCGTGTGAACTAAGATTCTGCGCTTGTTCATTAAAGCAAAAATAAGTTTTTACTGCTTCGTCTAAATCAAGTTTCTAATTAATAATCATGCAGTAGTATTGCACGAGACTGATATCTTAGTGTGGTATAAATGTTGAACTCTCCAGGGTGTTGTCTCAGTCTGTTCCCAACCAGCCAACTCCTGACGGTATCATCAACATTTTCAGGGAAATGTGATGTAATTGCTGAATAGGCCAAACGAAGCATCGTGCCCTACTACAAACAAGTCCAACTCTGTCACCTTAAAAGAAACAAGTTTTCCTGAAGTGTAGCCAAGGACCCCGCCGTGGCCACGTGATTCGCATGCGTTAGCGTTAAGCTAACACTTAGCTGCGAGCCTTGAGTTAGCCACTTGCCCATACTAAGCACAAAATTTCTTCTCAGACAAGCTAGCAATGTGGGTTATCGTACAAATATAACGACGCGTTTTTACGTTTTATGGAGCGTTACTTGGGTGCGCCCAACTACACACGGTGGCAAATGTCTGAACATAAAATTTAACGGATATTAAGGCATGTCGTGAAAGTCCTGCTAGCTTATAACTTAGCAATAATATTAACCAATAATTCAACTCTGAAATAGTACATGAAGGCCTACTCTAAATGCAAAGCAATTCACGTAATACAAGCAACAGAAAGAAAAAGAAAGCAAATCCCGGTTGCGGCCTTACTAATTATGAAGCTCGGTCGACTTCCTCCTTACGAGGGACTTGCAGAGGAAAAGAGGTCCGAAAAGAGTCTCATGCTGTTATATACTCTCGATCCGAGCAGAAGCCCGCTCATTGGTTCATATAGCTCACATGATCCACTGCATGACGGGATATGTATTTTTACAAACTGTTTTGAACCCTGTTTTGTGGTTTATTGTCACTAGACGCATGAATATCAACGTAGAGTTTTCGACGTTTAAGTAGAAACATATTTATCACAAAGAAAAATACAATATTATATTTCCTGTGTTTATTTTGAAAATATACGGTACAGTTCGGCCATAGCGCTAACCTACTTCAGAACCACGGACAGCAACCTACTTTCAGCCACTAATTTGTCAACCGTGGTTTTGAAAGATCACGAATCTGACTCGTACACCAAATACACAGTAGTTCTGCTCTTACATGGCTATTAAAGAAACAATCTGCTGGATTTTCCCACAGTTTAGACAATATAGTCTGTTTACACGGTGCCCTTTGAAAGTATTCCTTTTCAGTCAACGCTGAAATTCCTGCTTAATGGCTAACTTAGAGCTTATGTACTAATGTGAATTGTGTTTTCTTACGGCTGAAAATCCCTCTACAGCTTACTCTTATAGCATACAACATTCCAGTCAGGGCTACAGCGGGTTTATAGTTGTAATATGCTGTGTAGTAAGGCATAGGTAAATCTATCACATGATTGCTGCGGTCGCTCTGTGCTCTCTCCTGAGCAGAAGGCAGCAGCAGCAGCAGCAGCAGCCGGGGCTTCATGTCAACACGCCGCGCACAGGGCTTTGTTTCACACACACACTCTCCGCTGATATTCCCTCTCTAGTCATGCAATGGATATTTTGTGGCAATATCAGTTTAGAATCATTTTACTTGGAGATTCGACAGTAGGGAAGTCGTCGTTGTTGAAACGTTTCACGGACGGTATTTACAGCGATGTGGCGGATCCGACGGTCGGTGTAGATTTTTATGCCCGCTCGCTTGATATCGAGCCCGGGGTGAAAATAAAGCTTCAGCTCTGGGACACGGCTGGTCAGGAACGATTCAGGTAAGAAACTCCAAAAAAGATGTCGTTTATTAAAGTGTCGCTGAATTGAATATAGCCGATTACAATTCACCGGATCGTCGTTAAATAATATAGGCTGCAGGCCTTGGTTTGCTGTCTTGTTTGACTGCTATCATATATGAAACGCTTTAATTTAAATAAAGGCCATATACTCCTTCTCTGTGTTGTAATGAGGTGACTGTTGATACTGGAGAACAGGGTCAAGAGACGATTATATAGGCCTCGTTGTAATAACTGCCCTATAGTAAAAATTAAATTGCATCATTGCATTTCTTTACGGATGATGGGCAGCCTCGTCATATTTAGGCCCCAGTTTGATTTCCTCAAGATACTGCACAGTCTCCAGGGTAACGCATGGATGAAAACTGTATATTCAAATCTAGTTGTCTTCATTTACTCAACCCTGTTGCTCGTTCTGTTTCATGTGTCTCTGCTGTCATGGATAATTTCCTTTAAAGCACTTTTCTGTCTGGAGAGGCAGCTCCACTCTTAGATCTGCTTTCCCTTTTGAAGCCCAGGCTTCAGAGGGTGTTTTCCACTAGGCTTCACCACACTAAGCCTTTCACTTCTGTTTTAACTTAATATGAGACGTGTCTCTGAATCAGTCAGCTTTTTTAGACTGGGGATACATGGGATCTGTGTATG